>CATIWO010120575.1:0-27557 GCA_949673435.1 Macaranga tanarius | reverse complement strand
AAAGCATTCATGCAAATTCATCGACAAATTTAACTCAAATTACTTATTCATAACAACTGCAATCAAATCTTAAATCACCAAATTAAATTAACAACAGTCATATCATTCTTAATTCATATTAAATGAACAGTAATCCTGTTCTAGGACACGGATGTTACAATTTAAGAGTGAACATTTGCCCAAGCAATTTAATTAAAACATAACTGAAATAATATCAAATTTATGCATATAAAAATTGAGTTTATATATATAAAAATCTAACTAAATGAAAATTTGAAAGCTAAAATAATAAAAAATTGAACAAATAAAATGTATCATTAAAATCAAATCAAACATAACCAAATTAAATAAATTAAAATTTTAATTTAATTAAAAATTTTTAGTTAAATTATTTTTATTTACATATTATTTAAAATATTTTAATAAAAAATAGAATTTAGTTCTTAGGTGTTAATAGAAAATTTTTTATTAAAAATTGAACCAAACCAAAAGTGATTTTAGTTTGTATAGCTTGTAGTTGTACTAAACCAAATAAAATACATTTTATTTAAAATGAAAACCACAATATATATGGCGCCTACCATGTCCCCTTCTACGTAAGGGTTAGAGCTCGCTCCTGGTGAAGCGATTTGTCCCCTTCTAAGGTTTTCTTCCTCTAATTTCTTCCATTCTCTTTTTTTTTTTTTTTTACTAATAATCTTCTTTTAGTCTATTATTTTGGTCTTTGTCATTGTTTCCATCTTCTTATGCTTGTTCTCTTTGGTGTTCTTCCATATTTTTTTCTTGTATTTTCTCTGATTCTCCTTTTGAACATATTATTTTATTATTGTTATTCTATTATTTTTCTAATTTTTAAATATTATTTTTTCTGGTTTTCATTTTATTAATTTGCTTAAATTTGATTATAGTGTGATTTAGTCACGTTAAGCCAGTCTAGCAAGGCCAACCATTTAAGTAATGATTTGTTATATTTTGAGGGGCTAATAACGAGGTCAAGGGCTAAGAGGTTCAAGAATGTGTTAAGCTCATTTGTTCTTAGCATAATGAATAAGGTAGTGGAGTCTCAAGATAAAGACATCAAGTTAGTTATCTTGATTTTCTATTCTGAAGATGGAATTGGTAGTACAAGTGATACATGCTTGTGTCTCTTGGCACATGGTCGTGTTTGATGCATGCAAAATGACCAGTAGCATACAAGGTCATGGACACGTCCGTGTATTTATCTTCATTAGACTGTGTATCATTCTGTCTCTTTTGAGGGGTTGAAATACACTTGTGCAACCAACCGTGTATCTTTCTGTCTCTTTTTGGGTATCGAAACATGACCGTGTTCTTTATTATATGCTCGTGTTTCGTCTGAAGCTTTAAACCTGAATTTTGTTAGTTTTGTTTACTTTTTTATTCCTATTTTAATTTAGAGTTTTAGTTTAGAAAGTCCTAAGGGCTATAGAACTTTTATACCCCTTGAGTTTTCTTATATATAGGTATCATTTTGATGTATGATATAGACTTTTGAATTTAAGAATTAATCTATCAAAGGTGAGGTTTTTCCTTTAACTTTGTTCTTTTAAAACTTTGCAAGTTTTACTTGAATTATTTCATATCTACCTTTCATTACAATTAGTAGGTTAGATTAGACTTAGAATTGTGTGATTATTCATCTTTTGTAATAATTAAGAATCTTGCTTCCATTTACTAAGTAAGTGTTTAAGTCCATCATTCAACACAACCAATATTCTTGATAGATCTTTGGGCTGAAAATCAAAGTTGGATTCGTGTTCTACCTCTGTTATAGGTAGGGTTCATATCTGTTTGGTATCAGAGCTAAACTTCAAGGTTTGGTTAATTATCCTTTTAAATTCTTTTATAATATCTCTTCTATCTCCATCGTAATTCGCTGTGTTTTTTTTTAAATAATTTTATTTTAATTCAGCCTTATATTGTTGACAATATTGTGGGTTTTGGAAATCATATTTGATTCTTTTATTAAATATTTCTCCATTGTATGCATTTTCTTGACTTCTAAAATTGGGATAAATTCTTGATTTTAAGCTAAGATTTGTTCACTTGCTTATTTTTTTAATTTTTGATTCGTGGATAATCACTTTGAATCTTAAATCTAATATAATTTTGTGGCTGTGGTGTTGAGTTGATTGATCAATTCTTGATGAAATTGCAATAGTTTTATTAGAGCCAAGATTTTAGGAATTTGAGAGGTAAAAGGCAAGTGGTGAGCTCATAAAAAGGTAAAAGCCTTATTGAGTGAAACACGAGTGTGAGTGCCATTTAAATTGAGTGAAACACGTAAGAGAGCGCTTTATGAGGATTTTATTACTAACCACTTTAGTAGGAAATCTAAAACAATGGCTCAAGATAGTAAAGGAATGTTAGATCTAAAATTGTACATGAAGGCCATGACTCAAATGTTTGAAAGGCTAAGGACAGATCTAAGAAATCAAATTGGAGATTTGGCAGACCGAGTTGATAAGATGGAATCCAGTCATCATGAAGATGCTAGTATAAATAATACTAGAAACCGAGGGAGACGTGAATAAGAGGACGACGATCAAATATCCAATTTTAGTATAAATGGGTGGATAAAAGTTGATAGCAATTTAGGGAGAATCAAAATAAAGATTCCAAGCTTCCAAGGAAAAAGCAATGTCGAGGCCTATCTTGAATAGGAGAAAAAGGTGGAATTCATCTTTGAATGCCATCAATATTCCAATGTAAAGAAAGTAAATCTAGCCACAGTGGAATTTACTGATTATGCCCTATTGTGGTGGAATCAATTATTGACTAGCAGAAGAAGGAATTATGAACTACCTATTGAGATATGGGATGAAATGAAGGCAATCATACGCAAAAGTTTTATTCCTTTACACTATTATAAAGAATTGTACAATAAGTTTCAAAACCTTGTACAAGGATCTAAAAGTGTAGAGGAGTATCATCAAGCAATGGAAATAGCTATGATTAGAGCTAATATTGAAGAAGATTGTGAGGCTACTATGGCAAGATTTCTACATGGGTTAAATAAATTCATAGCTGATCTAATAGAATTACATCACTATATTGACATGGATGATATGTTGCACATGGAAATCAAGATTGGGAAGCAATTGAAGTCCAAAGGTTCAAAAGGCAATTCGACTTCTTAAAATTTTGCATGGAAGTCAAATTGGAAGAATAGAGATAAGAACTATAACAAAGAAAAATTTGGCAACAATAAAGGAGAAAAGGAAGAGGAAACGTCAAAACCAAAGACAAAGGTGAGACTCAACCTAAACGATCTCATGATGTTCAATGTTTTAAGTGTTTAAGATACGGGCATATCTCTTCTAATTGTCCAAATAAGGGCACCATGACTATAAGGGGTGGAAAAGTCTTTAGCAAAAGTGATGATGATGAATGTGATTTAGAGATGCCCAAACTTGAGGATGAAAGTGATGATGAGGTTGTACAAAGTCCGTCACATGGAGAATTATTTATTGCAAGGCGCGTCATGAATGTGCAAGTCAAAATGGAAGAAGAAGTACAACGTGAGAACATTTTTCATACTAGATGCAAGGTGCAAGATAAGGTATATAGTATGATTATTGAAGGGGGTAGTTGCACAAATGTTGCTAGTACCATATTAGTTGAGAAATTATAATTATATACTATGAAGCATCCTAGGCTTTACACATTACAATGGTTGAATGATTATGGGGAAATAAAAGTTACTAAACAGGTGAAGGTTCCATTTTCATAGGCAAATATGAAGATGAAGTATTATGTGATATAGTGCCTATGCAAGCATGTCACGTTCTGTTAGGACGACCGTGGTAATATGATATGAGGGTTAATCATAATGGGTTTTTCAATAGATATTCATTTGTAATGAATAATAAACCTATCACCCTTAAACCTTTGACACCTAAAGAAGTGTCTGAGGACTAAAAAGTCCTAAAACAAAGAGTTGAAGAGTTTAAAAAAGAAAAAGCAATAAAAAGAAAGAGAGAGAGAGAGAGAGTTTACTTAAGAAAGAAAAGGCAAACAAGCAAAAAAAGAACCATGAGAAAAGCAATGAGAGGAGTGATCAGAGAGGGGAAAAAGGAGAGTATGAGGGGATGCACAATGAGAAAAAGAAGAGTAATGCACATGCAAAAGTAGAGTTGAGCAAAATAGAGGTAAAACAAGAGAGAAAAGTAAGTTTTTATGCACAAGAAAAAGATGTGAGGAAAGCTTTACTCTTGAGGTAGCCTATTTTTGTACTTATTTACAAGAATTCTTATTTAAGCTCTAATGATCTTGACCCTTCTTTGCCTAGTTCTTTTGTGAGTTCATTGTAGGATTTTAAAGATGTGTTTCTTGAAGATGTTCCTAATGGTTTACCACTAATTAGAGGAATAGAGCATCAAATTGACTTTATACCTGGTTCGATAATTCCAAATAGTCCCATATATAGGTGCAATCCTAAGGAAACCAAGGAGTTACAAAGGCAAGTTGAGGACCTTATGAGTAAAGGTTATATTAGAGAAAGTATGAGCCTGTATGCCATTCCCATTCTACTTGTGCCTAATAAGGATGGAATATGGAGGATGTGTGTGGATTTTCATGCCATCAACAAAATAATGGTAAAGTATCATCGTCCTATCCCTAAGTTAGACGATATGCTTGATGAGTTGTATGAGGCTATTATATTTTCTAAGATTTATTTAAAAAGTACTTATCATCACATTCGCATGAAAGAGGGTGATGAGTTGGAAAACTGTATTTAAAATAAAATATGGTTTATATGATTGGTTAGTCAAGCCTTTTGGTTTAACTAAAGCACCTAGTACTTTTATGAGATTAATGAACCATGTTTTGCGTGCTTTTATTGAAAATTTGTGGTTGTTTATTTTGATGATATACTTATTTATAGTAAATCTTTGGAATATCATATTAAGCATGTGCATTTGGTTTTAGGAGTGTTACGTAAGGAATGTTTATATGTTAACCTCAAAAAGTGTAGTTTTTGCACACATAAGCTTGTTTTCTTAGGTTTTGTTGTTAGTGCAAAAGTTATAGAGGCAGATGAAGGAAAGGTCAAGGCAATTAAAGATTGGCCTACACCTAGAGGAGTTGGTGATGTGTGAAGTTTTCATGGACTTACAAGTTTTTATAGGCAATTTGTGAAGGATTTTAGCACCATTGCCGCACTATTGACTGAGGTCATTTAAAAAAATGTTGGTTTCAAGTGGGAAGAATAATAAGCATTTAATATGCTTAAGGATAAATTGACCTCTGCTCCTATACTTATTCTTTTTAATTTTTCTAAAACGTTTGAAATTGAATGTGATGCTTTAGGTTTGGGAATTAGGGCTATTTTAATGCAAGATAGGAGACCAATTGCTTATTTCAGTGAAAAATTAAATGGCGTAAGCTTGAAGCATCCTACTTATGACAATGAGATGTATGCCTTAGTTCGAGCTTTAAAAACTTGGCAGCATTATTTTTTGCTTAAAGAGTTTGTGATACAAACTAATTATAAATCCTTAAAGAATTTGAAGGGGTAAAATAAGCTTAAGAAACGATATGCTAGGTGGAGTAAATTCATTGAATCATTTCCTTATGTCATCAAGTACAAGCAAGGTAAAAAGAATGTTGTGGCTGATGCACTTTTAAGAAGGTACACTTTACTTCCTTCCTTAGATGCCAAATTGCTAGGATTTGAATACATTAAAGAATTATAAGAGAATAATAGTGATTTTGGTAGTATTTATCATGCTTGTGAAAATGTTGCTTTTGAAAAATTTTATAGGTATGATGGTTATTTGTTTAAAGAGAATAGGTTACGTGTTCCTAAGTGTTCTATGTGTGAGTTGCTTGTTCGTGAAGCACATCAGGGTAGTTTAATAGGACATTTTGGAATAGCTAAAACCTTAGATATTTTGCATGAATATTTTTATTGGCCAAATATGAAAAAAGATGTTGCTGGAATTTATTAAAAATGTATTGTTTGCAAACAGGCTAAGTTTAAGTTGAAACCACATGGTTTATACATGCCCTAAACTGTGCCTAGTTCACCTTGGATTGATATTTCTATAGATTTTATACTTGGTTTACCTAGGTCTAAGTATGTACATGATTCAATATATGTTGTTGTAGATAGATTTTTTAAAATGGTTCATTTTATAGCATGTAGAAAAACTAATGATGCACAATATATTGAGGATTTATTCTTTAGGGAGGTAGTTCTTTTGCATGGTATACCTAGAATAATTGTGAGTGATAGAGATGTCAAGTTCTTAAGTTATTTTTTGAAAACATTGTGGGGTAAATTGAGAACTAAACTTTCATTTTCTACCACATGTCATCAACAAATCGATGGGCAAACTGAGGTGGTTAATAGAAATTTGTCTCAATTACTTAGGACCATAGTTAGGCATAATTTAAAATCATGGGAAGATTGCTTGCCACATATTAAATTTTTTTATGATCGTAGTATGCATTCTTCTACTAATTTCTGTGCTTTTGAGATTGTTTATGGTTTTATTCCATTAAGTTCTTTAGACTTAATTGCTTTACCTTTAAGTGAATAAGTAAATTTAGATGGAAAGAAGAAGGCAGAATTTGTGAAGTCTTTGCATGCAAAGGTGCGAGCTAATCTTGAATAAAATAATGAGCAATGTGCCAAACATACAAATAAGGGGCGTGTTAAGGTTGTATTTGAACTAGGTGATTGGGTATGGGTACATTTGCACAAAGAGAGGTTTCCAAGTCAGAGGAAATTTAAATTGAAGCCACGTGGTGATGGACCTTTTCAAGTGTTAGAGTGTATCAATGATAATGCTTACAAGATTAACTTACCCAGTGAGTATGATGCAAGTGGTACTTTCAATGTTGCTGATTTATCTTTTTATGATTTTGATGTAGGTACTGATTTGAGGATGAATCATTCTGAGGAAGGGGAAATGATACAGTCATGTCAAGTCAGTCTAGCAAGGCCAACCATTCAAGTAATGATTTATTACATTTTGAGGGGTCAATGATAAGGTCAAGTGCTAAGAGGTTAAAGAATGCATTAAGCTCATTTATTTTTAGCATAATGAATAAGGTGGTGGAGCCTTATAATGAAGACATCAAGTTAGTTAGCTTGATTTTCTATTCTGAAGATGGAATTGGCAATACAAGTGATACACGCGCGTGTCTCTTGGCATATGGTCATGTTTAATGTATGCAAAATGACTAGTAGCATACAAGGTCATAGACACGTCCATGTATTTATCTTCATTAGACTGTGTATCATTCTATCTCTTTTGAGGGGTTGAAATACGCCCATGCAACTAACCGTTTATTGGACTGTATTTCTGTCTGTCTCTTTTTGGGTATTGAAACACGGCCGTGTTCTTTGTTGTACGCCCGTGTCTCATCTGAAGCTTTAAACCTAAATTTTGTTAGTTTTGTTTATTTTTTTATTCCTATTTTAATTTATAGTTTTAGTTTAGGAAGTCCTAAGGGCTATAGAACTTTCATACCCTTTGAGTTTTCTTATATATAGGTATCATTTTGATGTATGATATAGACTTTTGAATTTAAGAATTAATTTATCAAAGGTGAGGTTTTTCCTTCAACTTTATTCTTTTGAAACTTTACAAGTTTTACTTGAAGTTAGATTAGACTTAGAATTGTGTGATTGTTCATCTTTTATAATAACTAAAAATCTTGCTTTCATTTACTAAGCAAGGGGTTTAGTTCTATCATTCAACACAACCAATATTCTTGATAGATCTTTGGGCTAAAAATTAAAGTTGGATTCACCTTCTACCTCTGTTATAGGTAGGGTTCATATTATTGTGTTTTCATCATCACAAATACTCAATTGACGATATCATGTCAGACTAATGAAGGATAACAATCTCTGAAGGTTCATTTGTGTAACCCACTATACAGACAGTGTTAAAACTTAGGGCATTAAAAACAAAAATAGTGGAGATTGATGAGGGAGTGAACATGGTAGAAAATGAACCTAATTTGCTTTGTCTAGTAAGCTCGTTGTTATCAAATCACCTTTTTAATTCACATGCGCTAATGGATATAATGAAGAGAGTATGGAAGCCAAAAAGCCAATTGTGTGCTGTGAATGGGGTAAAAACCTATTTATTTTTAGTTTTAAAGATAAAAAGGATCTAGATTGGGTACTCTTAAATGAGCCTTGGCACTTTAATAATAACATCTTCTTGCTGAAAGGGGTATCTGGGAAGGATCAACCATCATCAATCACTTTCTCTCATGCAACATTATGGCTTCAAGCTTATGACATGCTTTATGATGTATGAATGAATCCATATTAAGAATCTTGGCTGGAAAGGTTCAGGAATATATTACAATTGACAAGCATGATATTGAGATTAGAGGCAAATTCTTACAATGTAAACCCAAAGTATGAGTTAATGAGCCTTTTCTTAGAGGAATAATAATCTCAGTGAAAGGAAATAGAGTTTAGATAAAGGAAATTAAGTTTAGATACTATTGAAAATGGCATTATGATAAAATGGAACATACAGTAAATATGGTGGGGATTATAAAAGTGAAGTTAAAAATTCTCTTAGTTATTGGAATTATATGATATAACTCAGAGCTTCCCCTCTTAAACAAAATAAAGACACTAAATTTAGCCAAATGCTAAAATAAATTATTTTATTTCAGGATAATGTCCCTATAATCTCTTTATCCTTACACCAAACTTCAGGAAACATGCTAACCAGAACCAGCACTACTTCACACCCACCATCCCTTACTGCCATACCACACAGCCAACTAACTTCTAACTCAAACTCCAAACCAAATAACCTGATTACCAAGCTAACTTAGGCCAACAACATGACTTTACCATGATAGCTATATTGCAAGAGAATAACTCCCTAAACCTGGCCCCTACACATGACTAAATTAGCACCCATTAAAAAACATATGTTATTCATTCTTTTACACCTAATTAAAGCCATGATCATGTTCTTTGCCAATAGGATATAACCATACCAAACTACTTAGACATAATTAACTCACTAAAAGTAAGGCCACCCCAAAGAACATGGACTAAATTTAGCCCAAATCCATACTACTCCTATGAAACTTTAGCCACCCAAACCAATTTAAAGACAAAAAAACTAATTTTTGATGCAAGCAATTTTAAGAAGGAGAAACTATCCTAAAAGCTAACTGATACAGATTTTCACATATATGGTGTCACATACGAGTTTGTTCCAATAGTGGAGGTGAGAGCCATGAGTTGCCTGAGTTAGAATTATCATGGGCTTGGGAACCCACACACAATTCAAACTCTAAAAATGATAATTCTTTTTGAAGATCCTACTTTGGTGTTTTTAATAGAGATGAAATAGTTAAAAAAATGAGATGGCTGAAATTATAAAATGGATGGGTTTTACTAATGGCATTGATATTGGTTATGATGGATGAGTAAATGAAAGGTGGGGCGACTTGTCTTTTTCCTGGAAATTGGATGTTCAAGTTCAATTACTTTCTAAATCAATACATCATATTGATGTTTTGATATCTAAATTAGGTAAGCAATAAAGTTGGAGATACACAGACATCTATGGATGGCCAAAGGATTAACAAAAAATTTACACTTCGAAGCTATTAAGCAAGTTGAGTTCAACTAATATAGGGCCATGGGTATGTGAAGGTGATTCTAATAAGATTTTATTTGGGATAGAGAAAATTGAAGGATAGGTAAAAGACCTTACTAAAATAGAGGCTTTCCATAGAGCTTTAAATGAGGCTTACCTAGATGATTTGGGTTTCAGTGGCTTCAAATTCACATAATCAAATAGACAAGTAGAAAACCATAATATTCAAGAGAGCCTCGATAGATTTGTTGCTAATCAAGAGTGAACTAATAAGTTTGCCTATATCTAAGTACACCATTTGCTTAGATAAGCCTCAAGTTGTTGCCCTATTCTTTTATAGTGGGAAATAAAGAAAAGAAGAAAGAAGGGAGATAAGTTATTTAGATTTGAATCTATATGGCTCCAAGATACTAGTTATCAATCAGTTATTACCAAAGCCTGGTCAAAGCCTTTACTTATAGATTTAAGGTTGATCCTAGTGGAGAAGTTAAAAGAGTGCAAAATCACCTTAAAGGTTTAGGAATATACTTGCTTCAGTCATATAAACTCAAAGATAAAACAGTTGAGGAAGGAGCTATTATCTCTTCTTCTTCAATAACAAGACCTGAATGAAAGTGTAATAGCAAAACAAAGAGAAATAGAGGGCAGATTGGATATGTTAGCTAAGAGAGAGGAGGCAATGTAGCATTAGAGATCAATAATTTATTGGATACGAGATAGGAACAAAAATACTAGTTTCTTTCATAAGAAGGCAGACGCCAAACATAAAAGAAACATGATCACAAAAATCTAGAATCTAAAAGGTGAGATTCTAAATATGGATGATCACAAAAATTACACGATTCATGTTAGGTGGACTATTTGTGGAGAATAAATCTCTAAAGTAATGTTGGAGAATATAAGTAATTTTCTCATCATTGTGTAATTAAGGCTGTAAATGAAAGCTTAAATGACCGAATAAGAGATTTTCTTCTTCAGCTTTTTACTAGAGAAGATATTTTAATGCCCTTTCACATATACATCTAACAAAAGCACTAGGTCCTGACAGTATGCTTGCTTTACTTTTTCAAAAATTTTGACATATTATTGGTAATGATGTTACTAAATTGATTCTTGATATTTTAAATAATGATACTTCCTGAATCAATATCAATCATACTTTTATAGCTCTGATTCTAGAAATAAAAGACCCTTAGACGCCCAAGGATTTTAGACCCATTAGTCTATGGAATATTGTATTTAAAATTGTCACTAAAATTATAGCTAATAGGCTAAAAACCATTCTCTTTTATTTAATCCATAAAAAATATTTTTCTTTTGTTCTTGGTAGGAAAATCCTAGATAATTCCCTCCTAGCTCCTAAAAACTTCCATACCATAAAATTGAAAAGCTATAGTTTAAAAGGTGTTTATGCTCTTAAACTTGACGATGAATAAAGCCTACAATATAATAGAATGAATTTTCTTGGAAAACGTCATGGAAAAATAGGTTATATTTTAGTTCAATTAGATTAATTATGGGTTGTGTTTCTTATGTGTCTTACTCTATTCTTTATTAATGGTAGCTGCAACAAAACTTTCAATTCTACTAGGGGATCATGTTAGGGTGATCCTTTATCCCCTTATCTTTTTATTTTATATACATAAGCCTTTTCTATTTTGATTAGAAAAGCAAAGGATCATAATTTATTGCATAATTATAAGATTTATCGTAGAGCTCCTATTATATCTCATTTATGATAGCATTATTTTTGGTAGAGTTAGCCGAGTCAAAATTATAGCTATTGGAGATATTTTGAGTTGTTATGAAAGAGCTTCAAGAAAATTAATTATGAAAAGTTAAAAATTTCTTTTAGTGCTAATGTTTTAACTAATGTTATACCTCCTTATAAAGTTACCTTAGAGTGAAACAGGTTGACAAGCATACAAAATATTTGAGATTGCTAACAAGTATCACACAATCCAAGAATCTTTTATTTCAGGATATTATGGACTGAATAAGAAAAAAGCTAAAAAATTTGAAAGAACGATCTCTCTATTGTAAGAAAGGAAAGTCTTATTAAAGCTATCACCTAATAAATTCCAGTATATCTCATGAGTTGTTTCAAGTTTTCTACTCAGATTTGTAATAAAATCAACTTTATGCTTGCCAACTTTTGGTAGGGGTAATGGAAAGAGGAGAGAAGAATACATTAGTGCTCATAGAATAAACTTTGCCAATTTAAGGAGCATAAAGGGATGGGGTTCAAAAATATCTAAGCCTTCAATGCTACCATGCTAGGCAAACAAGGGTAGAGGTTCATCATAGTACTCGATTCATTACTAGCACGCACTATTAATGCAAGGTATTATACAAGGTAATCATTTTTGGAAGCAATAAAAGGTTATAATTCTAGCTTCTCTTAGTATAGCACTATTGAGGCAAGAAATTTGTTAAGTAAAGGGCTAAAATTGAGAGTAGGAAATAGAAAAAATATAAAGATATGGCATGATGGATGGCTACCTAATTAACTAAATTTTTAAGCCTCACTGCCCCTTATAGTAACACCCACCCTTTAGCACACATACTTATGACATATGTATTGTATTTTATGTATAATAGATAGTGGACTTCATTTAAGTTTGAGATTGTGCATGAGTTGTAGAGAGGGACTAAATTATAAGAAAAGATGGGGAGTAGAATGTCATATTGGAAAGTTGTGGGCTATTATGTATTGTTCCCAATTGATTAAGGAGTTAAGGAGGTATTGTGATGATATTTGGTTATATTATTAAGAGTATTATTTATTATTGGTAATTAGTGATAAATATGTATTTATGATTATAGTTGGGCATTTAATAAAAGGGGACACCTTAGGGCCATTTGGAGGTTTTTGATTGGTTGTGTGTGTGTGTGTGTATATGTTGGTGTGTAGAGATTTTGGAGAAGAGAGAAAAGTGTTTTCTTGATAGATTTTGAGAGTTTTTGATCTTGCTTAAATTATCAATCAATAGCTTTGGGAGGCATTACAAGGTCTTAAATCTATTAGAGTCCTAATTGGTAAGCTTTATTTATGTTTGTATTGTTTAAAGTTGAGTTTTGTTGAGTTATAATTCGTGTCCTGTCTTTCCCCTATTTTTAGTCCTATTATTTTTGCCATAACTTTGGTTATAGAGCTTTGATTTAAGCATGGTTAGATTCTCTGAAAATGTCAGAGAGTCCACTATAATTTCTATGTTTTAAGTTTGGACTGAATCTATTATTAAGAGGGTCTAATAGGGCCGGATATTTTATTGCTCTTATTGAATGCCCTATTTTGCCTGAATAGACTCTAAAATTCATAATTAATTCCATACTTATCCGAATTGAGTATTTCTAATTGAACTTGATAGTAGACTAATAATCCTAGCTTCAGTAGAATTTTGGTGGTCATTGGACTTGTGTGTGCATCTTTAGGCTATAGTGGACTTTGAGCATTTGGTTGCACTTTGTGAGTTTGGGGTGAATTACAATGTTTGTTTGTTGAATTTGATATATAATTATGTGTAGGAGTTGGAAGAGATAGAGGAGACCCTACTCAATACGAGGAGCTTTCTTTGATAAGAAGTTGGAAGCTTTTGATAAGTAATTATTAATATAATGCTTATATATAGTGATTCTCATGTAACTATAGTTGTTTGATTATGTTTGGTTTGTGCATGCCATTTACTGTGGCAAGAATGATATATATATATATATATATATATATATATATATATATATATATATATTTATATATTGTTTATGAGAATATTGAATAGTTGATTGAAAATGTATTATGGTGAATTGTGAATGTTGCCATATTTGTTGAATTGTGTAAGCCACTTGATGTAGTATGGATTGACATATATTATTTTGAGAATGGTGAATTACATATGTATATTGATTGATTGTGAGGAATGTAAGATATGCGTGTGATAGTAGGGCTGAGCTGGGCAGATAGCTCCACTGATTGTGAGAACTGAGACTAAGCTGGGCAGACAGTCTCATAAGTGGTCATTTGTATGAAAAATATGAAAAATGTAAGAACTGAGACTTAGCTGGGCAGAGAGTTTCAAAAACGGCCACTTATGTTAAAAATGTGAATTTTATGAGAAATAAAGCTAAAGTGAGCTATGTGTGAGAAACGTGTGACGATGATTCCGGTCGGATAACTAATGTGCATGAACATGTATTGTTACATTGTGTTTATATATATATGTTGAATGTGGATTGAATGTGAGGTGTGATTATGAGGATTATGATTGTGGATTACTTGGAATGGTGTGATTTAGTGTATATGTTGCATCAATAATTGAGTTTTGGTGTTTAGATATCTTTTTGTGATGTTTTGGATGTTTCATAGGTTTTTGGACACAACCATGTAGTTTTAATACACGGCTATGCATATGCAGGAATTCAGATTTCGGATTTCAGACATGGTCGTGTGCATTCTATGGGAAAAATACCGGATTCAGACATGACTATGTGTCATTTTGGCACGACCATATGGATTCAGAGAGAAAAATTTCAGATTCAGGCACGGCCGTGTAAGTTCAGAGTGTGTTGAGTTTAAAACTCAGGCACGACCGTGTGCATATCCTGCACGGCTGTGCACAACCTTTTATGCTGAATTCTCATAGTTTATTGTGTAGCAAGTTTTATATATTTTTCCTTAATTAGTTCTTAAGAAGTTTTATATGTATGATTATATTAATAATTTCTTATTGAGTAGTAAGCTCATTCCTTTGCAATTGTATTTTTCAGGTATAGATAGATAGAGTTGAGGTGTGCCTTATTAGAGAGCTCGGGTAGGTCCAAGGAAAGCTTGGTGCAAACATTTCCATTCTCATTAATATATGGCATAGCATTGGGGCATTTTGTAATAAGTTTTGTATATATATTTTGAAGTATGTTTAGGACGAGTTAAGTGGTGAACTTGTATGTATACACTTGAGTTTATGTATGTATGTGTATATCTTTTATGGAAAAATTTTCTTATACCATGTGTTGGTGTATTATTAGAGACACGTATATGTGGTACTTTGAGGGTGCTACACTTATTAAAGTTGATATTCAAAGTAAGGTCAGTTTTTTGATGAATGACATTAGACAAAGTTGGAGTCGAGCCTTGGTAAAACAGTTTTTCAATCCTAATAAGGCTAGACAAATTTTAGCGATTCCATTAAGTTGGAGACATCCTCAAGATTCTTTATATTAGCATTATTCTAGAATAGGTATATACTCAGTTAAAATGACTTATCATCTTGCTTAAACTAAAGAGCCTTATTTGTTAGAAAGCAGCCCTTTTTCTTTTAACTATTATATGATGGAAGTGGCTATGGAATTTGAACATACCACCAAAAGTGAAAATTTTTATTTGGAGACTTCTTTATGGCCTATTGTCGATAGGTTCATAATTGATGCAAAGAAGTTTACTATCTGATTACATATATAAATGCTATGGTGACAACATTAAAACCTTTGAACATGTCTTCCAGGATTGTAAGTGGAGTTCAAGATACTGATATGAAAGTTGTTTGCAATTGTGCAAATCTAAAGAGGAGAGAGGGGGAAATGTGACATATTAGATTTATTTATAGTAGGACTGCCTCCCCATGAGGATTTAACTTGCTTTCTTATGTTGTTGTGGTCTATGTGGTCTATGTTTAATCTTATGTTCTACGAAAATAAGCAGATGAACAATTTTATGTGTTTTAAACAAGCTATGGTGATCCTTACTGAGAGTCACAAGTATAGAATGAGAGTAATTCAGTATATTGTATTGATGTTAATAATACATGCACAATGAGTATTTATACAGTATATGGTTATAATAAATCTAATAAATTCTATGTTAATGTTTATCATCTAACACCCCCTACAAGCTGATGGTGGAATGAAGAGTAACCAAAGCTTGGAAACAAAGGAAAGAAACTGATCTTTTAAGAGTGGCTTTGTAAGCAAATTCGCAAGTTGATCCGAAGAGGACACAGGACCAACCAAAACTTGCTTGGAAGATATTAGATTTTGAATAAAATAATAATCCACTTCCATATGGCATGTTCGATCGTGGAAAACTGGATTAGTATATAAGAAAACCGTGCCAATATTGTCACACCACATATGAGGTGGTGAACAAACAAGAACTCTAAGTTCACGTAACAAATTGGTGAGCCACTTTAGCTCCACACACACATCTATAACAACCTTAATTTCTGACTCAGTAGATGATCGAGCAACCATTTTTTGTTTCCTTGAATTCCAACCAATTAAATTTTGACCTTAATAAATAAGATAACTACCAGTTGAACGGCAATCATTTGGATATCCAGCCCAATCAACATCACTAAAGGCAATTAAATTGTGAGAAGAATTGCAAGAAGAAAAAAATAAACCATGAGTGAGAGTGCCTTGCAAGTAACGCAGTACGCGTTTTAAAGCTTGAAAATGGACGTCAGTTAGTTTGTTCATAAACTACCATAATTTATTGACAGCAAATGATATATCGGAACAAGTGATACTAGCATATTAAAGGCTACCACAACATTGCCAATACGTTTTGGCTGCATCTAGTGGTAATAATTTGACAGTGTGAAGAGAAAGTGATTGACCAGGAGCCATTGGTGTGGAGCATAATTTGGCAGTGCATATATTCATCTTTCGAAGTAAGTCAGTCAAATAAGACTATTGAGAAAGAACCATACCTTGCGAGAGATAATGAACTTGAATGCCTAAAAAATAATGCAAGTGACTAAGATCTCTCAACTTAAATTTTGTAGAGAGTTGATTAATAATGAATTGAATGATAGTCGGACTATTCCCTGTGAAAAGCACGTTATCGACATAAACAAGTAGAAAATAAGTTGATCTATGATGTGTATAGATGAATAAAGAGGAGTTCGATTAAGAGCCAACAAATCCAAACTTTAGTAAAAAATTGCCAAGTCTTTAAAACCAAGCCCAATGAGCTTGTTTAAAGCTATAAAGATATTTGTGATGCTTGAAGCATAATTTGGAAATCCCAACTAATAAAACCCTATAATTGAAGCATATACACAGTTTCGTCCAATTGCCATGAAGAAAAGCATTGTTTACATCAAGTTGGTGAAAGAACCATTGTTGGGAAAGAGCAATAGAGAGAACTGTACTAATGGTAATCAATTTAATCACAGGACTGTAAGTTTTATTATAGTCAAGACCAACTTCTTGGGTATACCTTTTTGCTACCAAGCGTGCCTTATACCTTTCAATGGTTCCATCAGCATGCCTTTTAATTTTGAAAACCTAATGATTACTAACTACATTGACATTTGATGGCTTGTGAACTAATGTCCAGGTATTTGTTTGATGAAGAGCATTTATTTCGGTTGCCATGGTCTGATGCCATTATGTAAATTTAGTGGCCTGGGTATAAGATGTGGGTTCGGTAAGTGGAATGGAAGATTCAGTGTTAGTTGACATTGTATGGTTAATGTGTTTAGATGATAAAATAGGTGGAGAAGAGAAGAGGGATTTTGGCGGTATGGTATTTAGTGGATGAGAGAGTGTACGTGAAGAGGAGGTGGTGGTTAAAAGAGCATGTTTGGTACTGGGTTTTGGATGATTACGTAACACCATATAGTGAGTACACTGTGGTAAAGTGGTAATGTCAAATTAATTTTATGGCAAGTTGGTGAGTGAAAGTAATTGAGTAGTGGGAGTTGAATTTGAATAAGGAGATGACAATTGCGGTGAAGATAAGAATTCAATAGAGGAGCTGGGGTTGATTTAGCTGGGGTTTGTTAAATTAACAAAAAAATTTAATCCATCAAGATTAAAAATTTGAATGGGTTGCCAATTGTTATTGGGTAAAGTTTGAAGTTGATGAGGAGATGGAGAAGAGGTGGTTGAAGTGGATATGGATAAGTGTGGTGTAGAAGGTAAAGAAGGAGACTGACATGAAGATGAATTCTGTTGTGAGTTTGTTGGTAGAGACAGTGTAGGAGAGGATATACTCGGTTTGTTGAATATAGCATGCACAAGATAAAAGAGTTATAACCAAGGCAATTGGTGCGAGTTGGTAGGCTGGTTGGTGGAGACCGCAGGAGGTGTGTTGGACGGGATAGCTTTGAATAGCAAGACTTTCTCATCAAATTGTACATGGCAGGCTATTTATATATGTCCTGAGTCTTTGTCAAGGTAGCGATAACCCATATGATATGGAGAATAGCGCAAAAAGACATATTGCTTAGACCAAAAAGAGAATTTACGTCTATTATAAGGGCAAAGAAGAGGATATACTGCAAATCTAAAGACTTTCAAAAATAAATAATCTGGTGATTTGTTAAATAACACTTAAAAAGGAATGCCATTGAAGAGAGTTCTACTCGGCATTCGATTTATTAGAAATACAATAGTTTTAAAAGCATATTGCCAATATGTAAAAGGAGCTCCACAATGCCCAAGTAATGCCAATCCAATATTAACAATGTTTTGAATTTTCCTTTTCGCAGTACCATTTTGTTCATGTGTATGCGGATAAGAGATGAGATGAATAATTCCAGAATTCTTAAAATGATTTTGTAAGGGTCTGAATTCACCACCCTAATCTGAATGGAATGATTGAATTTTACAATTCAGTTGATTTTCAACCATTTTCTAAAATTGATAAAAAAAAATGGAAGGCACATCACTCTTGTTCTTAATTAGAAACAACCATGTGAATAAAGAAAAATCATTAATAAAAATTACAAAGAATCTGTCTCTATTAAAAGAACACGTTGGAGTTGGACCCCATACATTATAATGGATCAACTGTAAAGGTCTTGAACTCTGATTGTAAGTTAATGGTAAAGTGACTCTACGCATCTTACCAAGACAGCAAGCTTCACGTTTATTACTAGAGACTTTATTAGAAGCACAAGGTAACTACAATTGACAAACCAAAGCAAGTATTATTTGAAAAGTTAGATGTCCGAGAAGATTATGCCAATCTTTTAAAGTGACTGAAAAGACTGCGGCACCAAAATTATATTGACATTGAAGCTCATTATGCAGCTTATAGAGACCCGAGTCAAGTGTTCCATGAATTATTAGTTGCTTCGTCGCTCGATCCTTCATAAGACAATGATCATTATGAAATTCAAAAAAGCAGTCATTGTCAGTACATAATTTTCGAACATATAATAGAGGTTTAGTAATTCATAGAACATGTAAAACATTTCGTAAAGCAAGAATTTTGCCTTTTGTGTTAATATGAGTTCTGCCAATATGTGTAATTGGTAAGCCCTTACCGTCCCCAACAAAGTAATTTTTGCTTACCCTTGTACTCATCCGCCAATGAAAGAGAGCTTAAATCTAGAGTAATGTGATGAGTGGCACCCATATCAGGGTACCATGTTGTCGGAGTGATATCGGAGCTAGACAAGGATGGCAAGGATGGTTCAATAGGCAGAGTGGAAAGATGCACCTAAGCCGAGAATAGAGGACGACTGGTTCGTGATTGTCATATTGTGCATCAGTAGACAAGGATGAGTTAAATCTTCTACAGCATTGAAGAGTAGTATAGTTTTGAAAACCACAGATTTGACAAGTCATCGAAGACTTATATAATTGACGACCTCGACCTCTATTGCGCTAAAAATGGCCATGAAAGGATGTAGGCATTAAATAGGATGATCCACCAGTGGAGCGCTGACCAACATGAGCACTCAGAATAACAAGTTGTTGTGTTTTCATCAACAATTCATAGGAGATAAGTTGTCCATGCAGGTCATAGAAATTAAAAAGGAGAGGACGTTGTTGGAGGGCTGCTATAATCAGACTGTAATCTACCCCAAGTTGCCTGAAAATAAAGGCGTTGAACTCAGCATCGAAGATAGGCTGTCCAGCGAGTGTTAAGAAATCAGCTATTGATTTGGTTTGATAAAAAATTCAAAGATAGATTTATCAGCTTTAGGTAAATTATGCAGATCAACATAGAGCTGGGTCTTCTAGGCATGGCTAACAGTCTAAAAAGCAGTAGCAAGAGCACTCCAAATAGCAGAAGAAGAACTGAGACCATTTAAATTAGGATATACCTCCTGTTAGGAAATTTGGGTTTGCAGAAGCATGAGAGGATAAAAAATTATATGAGATAATAAACAAACACAACACCAAAAATAGAGAAAATATAAAACATAAAAGAATTAACGTGGTTCGGTGTAAGCTTACGTCCAGGGGCGAAGAAGGAACAAATTCACTAACTAACTAAAGATATAAGAAAATAGTGTGGAGATAAACACTCAACCCTTAGCCCTAATTACACCCAATCAAGCTCTCTACTTGGACACGTGCAGAACACAAGGCATTTATGGTGTCTTTATATCTTGACACTCTCTATAACACATATACATATAGCCCTATTTATAGAGGATATAAATCCAAAATCCAACTTAATTAAGGATTCTCTTCAATATAGGAACCTCTTCAAAATATGTGATAAGTGATAAGAATTTAATTCCAAATAAGAGTTTAATTCCTAAATAAGAGTCCAATCCTATTGGAAAAGGATTTTCTTAACTTGGCCACCAATTATATGTTAAAAATATTAATTTTGCACGCTACACAACCTCCTATACGGCTATGTTTTGACTCGTGTTCAATTCTAGATAAAACGGCCTATTTCAACACACCCTGCTACATAGCCGTGTTGCTGCCCATGTACCTCAACATACCCTGAGATACACCCGTGTACCCTTCTGGATAATATGACAGCCTTGAACACACCCTGAGACACACCTGTATTTCAGACCATGTTTGCCTCCAACATGAAAATATATAATCCAAACATATCCAAACACTCAAATAATAATGCCATAGGCTAAATTCAAGTCACATATTAACAAATCTCCACTTTGACTTGAGTTTTTTTGTATCAAATTTGCTCCACCTTCTCCACAAATGTCTAAAATATGAGAATGCCAAAACAAGTCCAAGAGCCACTTGAGCTTGCTCTTCCAAAATTCCTTAGTCAATAAATCACCAAAATTGACTCCGCCCAAAAGTATAGAAGAATAAGATGATAATTTAGCAGTACTTGTCACGGTAGATCCTTGCAACACATATATTCTACCCATGCGTCTAGCTCGCATCACTACAATGACATCCATAACAATATCCAAAATTCCATCTCCGCCAACAAAATTATAACCACTAATTTCTAATGTGGACAATGAGATAAGATTCTTAGACATGTCTGGAATATGTCTAACACCAACCAAAGTCCTCACTATACCATCATGAGTTTTAATTCTAATTGAACTAACACCAATAATCTTGCAAGGATGGTTATTGCTCATTAACACAAAACCACCATTAACTGGCTCATAGGTGGCAAAATAATCTTTAGTGAGACAAATGTGATAATCACAATCGAAATCAAATATCCACCTTTGCCCAAAATTGGTTAAATTTTCAGTCACAATGAGAATATTACCTTCAAACTCATCAACCAAGTTGGCTTATGTGGATTCACCATGCTGATCCTTTTTCTTCAATTTCCAATAATCAGCCTTCAAGTGCCCAATTTTCTTGCAATAATGACAGGTTTTTTTTTTGGTACCCAAACTGCTACCCGAATTTCTCACCAATAGAGCATCTGCAGTTGCCCTAGTATCTTGAACAAGCTCCTTATCCATAAGCTCATTTGAAAACAAAGCTGATTTAACATCCTCCACCTTTAACGTTTCCTCGGTATAAATTAGAGTATCTCTAAAATTGTTATAAGAGGCAGGAAGAGAATGGAGCAATATAAGAGCCAAATCTTCTTCTTTATACTTGATCTCAAAATTGTTCAAGTCAATCATGATGGATGTAAATTCATCAATATGGGTTCTCAAGGAGGTACCTTCTACCATGTTAAGCATATGTAAACGATGTTTCATAGTGAATTTATTCGAGAGATTTTTCTTCAAAAACAACTCCTCAAGTTTTGCCTATAATGCTATAGTTGTTTTCTCATGAATAACTTCTCGCAACACCTTATTCGACAAATATAACTGAATGGTAGCCATGGCCCTTGCATCCAAATCCTCCATCTTTTTTTTTGGTCATTGTAGACGCCAATTTCTCCTTTTCCAACAAAGCTTTATGCATCTCATTGTGTGTTAAAAGGGCTCGCATCTTAATTTACTATAAACTAAAACTCATATTGCGATCCAATTTCCCTATCTCAAATTTTAATGTCGCTATAATGAAATCTCAAATAATTGTAAACAACTCTGATACCACTTGCTAGGAAATTTGGGTTTGTGAAAGCATGAGAGGATTAGAAATTATATGAGATAATAAATAAATACAACACCAAAAATAGAGAAAATACAAAACACATAAAAATTAACGTGGTTTGGCGTAAGCCTATGTTCACGGGCGAAGGATGAATAAATTCACTAACCAATGAAAGATATAAAAAAATAGTGTGGAGATAAACACTCAACCCTTAGCCCTAATTACATCCAATCAAGCTCTCTATTTGGCACACATGCAGAACATAAGACATTCATGGTGTCTCTACATCTTGACACTCTCTATAACACATATACATATAGACCTATTTATAGAGGATATAAATCCAAAATTCAACTTAATCAAGAATTATCTTCAATATAGGAACCTCTTCAAAATAGGTGATAAGTGATAAGAATTTAATTCCAAATAAGAGTTTAATTCCTAAATAAGAGTCCAATCCTATTGGGGAAGGATTTCCTTGACTTGGCTACCAATTATATATTAAAAACATCAATTTCGCAAGCTACACGGCCATATTTCGACCCGTATTCAATTCTGGACAAAACGGCCTATTTCAACACACCCTACTACATGGTCGTATTGATGCCCATGTACCTCAACACACCTTGAGACACGCCCGTATTTCTGCCTGTGTACCCTTCTGGACAATATGACAGCCTTGAACACACCCTGAGACACATCCGTGTCTCAGGCCATGTCTGCCTCCAACATAAAAATACATAACCCAAACATGTCCAAACGCTCAAATAATGATGTCATAGACTAAATTCAAGTCACATATTAACACCTCCTTATTAACAGATGATAACAACCAAGAGAAGAGTAACTGATCCTTAGTGAACCATTGAATATAGTCAGGATTGGGTTTAGGCTGTTGTGTGTCAGAATTGATTCGTTCTTTGGGTGGACAAAGTTCGGTGCCATCAAGAATGTTATGAAAATTGTAGAAGTTTAGGAGAGGAGTGAATTGCAGCTTCCATGGTAGATAGTTTCTAGATGTTAATTTGATGGAAAAGCTTTGGCTAATTTGTGTAGGTGGATTTGATAAGGGAAGGGAGGTTGATAAGGTAATAGTAGAGGTAGATTGAGTAGAGGAAGAAGAAAGGGAAGAGGCAGAAGTTAAAGGTGTCGTCGTTTTCGGATCTGCTCTGATACTAAGTCACACGTATAGAATGAGAGTAATTCAGTATATTGTATAGATGTTAATAATATATGTACAATAAGTATTTATACAGTATATGGTTGTAACAACTCTAACAAACTTTATGTTAATGTTTATCATCTGACACGAGTATGAGGAGGCTAACAAGAAACAACAGCATTCCAGGAGAGGAGAAAGAGCTCTCAGATTGCAAGCGCCTTATCAGGGATTCCATAAAGTCAACTCCGATGTAGCAGTGAAACAAGAGCAGGGGATTGGGATGGGAATTGTCATTCGAAATACAATAGGTACAACAATAGCAGTTAAAGCTAAGAAAGATCTCATTATGTTAACTCCGAAGTTGGCTGAAGCTGTGGCATGTTAAGAAGGCATACAACTGACTCTCACCATGCATTTGCACAATATAATTGCTAAAAGTGGTTGTTTGCCGCTAGTTCAAAAACTCCAAGCTTCTTCCAATGATATTTCAGCAATTGGCCCTATGTCAGTGACATTGTGTACACAGTTCATGTCTTGCAGTTCTCGTTATGTTCCTAGAGTAGCAAATATTGCTCAATTTTCATTTAGCTTGGATAGCATGGAAGAGACATGGTTTGATTCGTTGCCACCTTTTGTATTGTAAACTGTTACAGTATAATATGTTGAATGAAAGTTTCATGTTTTCTCCTAGAATAAAAAAGAAAGACCACCATATATAACTATGACCTTTTTTTTTGAGGCGAATATATAACTATGACCTATTGATACCAAAAATTGGAATATTTATAATTTTTTAATTTTAACAAAAATATTCTAATTTAATCAAACAATTATTTGATCAAAATCAATTAAAAATACTAACATGACATTTATAAAATATCAAATCTATCCTTTTTAAATTGCCAATCTTATAATGATCTATTGGTATAAAAAATTCAAATATTTGTAATTTTTGATAATTTTATATTAATTTTAAACTTTTGATAAAAAGTTTTTGATTTAAGAAAATGTAAATAACTTTAATATAAATTATTGGTTAAAATAAAAAAATAATTGATGTAATAATAAAAACAATAAATTTACCCTTGATAATTAAAATGTTAGATTTATAAATGATTTTCATTTATAATAATTTTAAAAATATGGATATTTTAGCATAAAAATATTATTGTGGATAATTTTATTTGTTATGAATTATTCAATAATTATATTTTTAAAATGAGTTAAAGTACCCAATTTTAAAATATAAGAAATTTGTCTTATCTTACTTCATGCATACTTTTTAAATTTATTAGAATGATAACCATTTATAAATTAAAAAGTTTATAAATGATAAATTTCATTTTTAAGTATTACATTATTACTTTTTATTTAATTTTGATAAAATAATTTTAAATCAAAATATAAATACTAAAATTTAAAAACTAGGATAATATTGTAAAAAGTTATGAATATTTAAATATATCTTTATAAATTTCATAATTGAAAAAATGAATTTTAAATTTTATAAGTATTAAATTATTTTTTAATCACTTTTAACCAAATAATTATTTATATTAAAATTATAAAAAATATTCAAATTTATAATACTAAATGTTTAAATTTTTAATATGAATAAATCTGTAAGTATAGGTCCCGCCGCATGAACATGTTTGAGGTAAGATTTTGGTATGCCTTAAACTTAAACATGACATGACATGGCAGGATTTTTGTCCAAAATTTCCAATTAGCTTTCATTTAGGGATCCAATTCCTTTTATGTTGACTTCCCAACAACCATTAAAGAGAAGAAGATAAAAAGAGTGTGCAATCCTGCTCCTGATAAAAAGTCTACATTGTGCACCACTTATACGAGGACTCGCAATGATTTTATTTTGTGCTGATGATAGTAGCACTAGAACATATGTTCTTTTCAATATATATATATATACACACACGGATCCAGAAATTTATGTTAGTGGGAGCAATACACGTACACTCACGCAATACATATTTATTAAATATTTTTTTTATTAATTTATAAATAAAATTTATTAAATAAATATTAATTTATTATATTGTTAAATATATTATTAGATAAATAAAAATAAGAAAAATTCACAAATTAATATATAGCAATTTTTTATTTTAATATAAGCAATACAATCTTTCAAATTATATCAAAACAATTACATATAAATGAAATATAAAAACTTTATTATAAATTCATCTAATATAATAGAAATGATTTTATAAAACAATACTTCTAAAAAGATAATACTAAAACAATGAGAAAAATAATAATAAAAAACTATCATTTGTTATGAGAATAAGAAGTAAAAAAGGTGAAATTAAAAGTTAATAAGAAATTATCGCCTTATAAAACAAAATTCTACAAATTTAATGTTTTATACTAGATTAATATAAAGTAATTGTAGAGAAAGTAGTGCTGGAAACTTCAAAATGTCAAGTTGGAATTAATAGCCGATAAAATTATTGATGTGGCACTCTAAATAATTTTTTTATTTACTTTATATGTAGATAACTTATTTATAAGGAACTTATAAAAAATGAAACTATATATATTAAATTAAAAAAAATAATAAAATGTCACTATAACAATTCTCATCTACAGTTTCGGATCAATTTGTGGCTAAATGTATAGAATTCCGTAGCTAAATGATTTAGCCACGAAAAATAAGCCTCGTAGCTTGCCGTAGCAAGAAATGTCGTGACTAAAAGTTAGCTACGGAATTTAAGTATTCTGTAGCTATTTTAAATATTTTTAGCTATAGGAATAATACTAATAAAGCTAAATTATAAAAATATATTAAGTTTAGTTGCTACGAGAATTTAAATACTGTAGCTAAAAAATTTTAATTATTAACTACAAAAGAATTATTTTGTAGCAAATAAAATATATATAGTAAAATTTACTACAAATAAAACATGTGATCATGGTAAATTTATAAATTTTTTAATCTTTAGAAAAGTTAAATTTTAATTTAAAATTTAATTTCTTTTAATTTGAATTTAAAATTTAGTTTTATTTATAAATACTACTTAAATGTATCATTATCTTTTTTTTAAAAAAAAAAATATCCTTAAACATAAAATAAAACTAATGACTTATTTATAATAGAATTTTTTTTTTTTTTTTTTACTTGTTTTCAGTGTGGGATATGAAACTTTTTAGTTTCATATTTATATTTTTAATCAGCCACAATTTAATTTTTGTAGCTAGAATTTAAATTAGCTACAGATTTAAAATTTTAAGCTAAATTCTAAATAATTAGCTACAGATTTACTTATTTTGTAGCTAATATTTTTGAATTAGCCACGATGTCAAATATTATGGCTAAAATTTTATTTTTTAGTTACAAAATAATTTATGTCATAGCTAATTGATATTACTAGCTAAAACTTTAACTTTATAGCTAATTACATATACAATTAGCTATATAATTATGATTTCCGTGGCTATAAATTATATTTAGTTACAATTTTTGTATTCGTGGCAAAATTTTGTAGCTGTAAGTATAAATTGTAGTAGTGTGTTATAGTTCATGATTTTTATTTTTTTTTGCATTTAAACATTCAAATAAGATTTAGTATAATTTAAATTACGCAAAACCCCTATTTAAACCCTTCAACTTTTAAGTTTTATTGTATTAAACCCTTAAACTTCAATTGTGTTGTATCAAGCCCTCATACTTTTATTTTTGCATGTATTAAGGACTTCTTTTAAAAAATTTATCCCTAAACTTATTTTTAAAGATTAAATTACTAAACTTTTAATTTTTTTGGTCATTTTAATATAACTAAAATAACTTACAAACATGTTGTATGTTTTCCATTAAATAATAATTTAACAAATTAAATAAATTAAAAATAGTTATTTTTATTTTTATTTAAACATATTAGTTTAAAGGCAAAATATCTTTAATTCAAATTAGTAATTTTTATTATTTTATTGTTTTATTATTATTAGATAGATAATGTTTTAATAATAATTTAGTATACTAAAAAATTCATACTTTTTATTTTGAAAAAAAAAATATTTTAAATATATTAAAAATTTTAACAAAAATATTGACTTTTAAATTTTAATTTTAAAAAATATTTTTATACTTTATGATATTTAACGCACATTAATAAAATTGATAAAGTACGAGTAAATATTAATTAAGTGTCGAATGTTCAATATAATGGTAGAATTTTACTTTATTAACTAGAAATCTTGAGTTTGATACCTCCCTCTTGACTCTTAAATATCAAATATGGATTTTTTTTATTTTCATCAATGTGATTTCATAAAATATAAATATGACTGCATACAATATATAATATAATATTTCACCACTAACAATTATAGTGTTAATTCTATTTACAATAAAAAATACCAACTAGTATAAAAATAATTGAAATCATTTTTGACTCACCATAAAATGAATTTTTTAAGCATACTAAATATCAAAATGTAAAAAATATTTTTAATATTATTTTAAAATTTTTAAAACTTTGTTTAATCTTTAATATTTTAAACAAATT
>CATIWO010120554.1:0-16840 GCA_949673435.1 Macaranga tanarius | reverse complement strand
TTGTTATTTGAAATTTTAAATCACCAAATAAATGTTAAAAGTTAGTTATAGTTTCTCATTGTTAATTTGTTATTTTCCTGACGATCTATGTTTCAAGAATCATTATGATCTGACACTTTATTAGTCGAATCAAATATTTTATTGAGTAATACAATATCTTAAAGTTTTAGTTATGGTAAAGTTGTAAATTAGGATATTTTTATCAAATTTTAATTTTTGAGATAAAATTATCAAAATTTGCAAACATTTCCATTTTTTTTCTTACCAATCGACCAAAATATTATAGCATTAAAATTCTTGATTTCTAACCAAATTAATATTGTTTGTTCTTTATATTGCTAGTGTTGGATCTAGGAAGAAAGAAAAAAGAACATGAACATAAAAGAAATATCAACAAAAAATGATGAACTAAAATCTGAACTAAACAAGTTTCTTTTTTCTTTTCTTCTTTGTTTTCTTACTTCCTAAATACATATATATGTATGCATTTTGTTCCAGCAGCCTCCTTTTATGAGGAGAGGTTACTTTTGTATGACAAAAACTAGTACCACCTAACACCATGCATGCTAATGGCCATACTTGTGTCCTTAAAATAAGGATCACCATTATTTTTACCTGAGTCTGATCACATTGTTGATTCTTATACAAAAAAGAATGTCAGCAACTCCAACAGCTAGGCCTGAGTCCAAACACATAGAGAAGATTGCTAGAGATAATTTGAAGAACTAAGATGTCTTCAGCTTCATATGTTGGAATTGATTCACGCAGCCAAAGAGTTGAATCCTTGCTATGCATTGGATCAACAAATGTTCACATTGTTGGAATATGGGGGATGGGAGGCATTGGCAAGACAACTATTGCTGAAGCTGTGTTCAAGCGCAATGTTGCTCCCTTTGACTCTCACCATTTTTTTGCAAATGTTAGAGAAGAATCAGAAAAGCATGGATCACAGCGTTTGCGAAACCAGCTCCTTTCTATAGTACGTGGAGAAGGTCAATTCAGTGCAAGAACTCGCAACATTGGTTTCACTTTCAGAAGGCATAGAAATTCTTATAGAAAAGTTATTGTAGTTCTTGATGATGTAAGTAGCTCATTGCAAGTGCAAGAATTGCTAGTCGAAGGACGCCATATGTTTGGCCAAGGAAGCAGAGTCATTGTAACAAGTAGAGATAGGCAAGTGCTCAATAATGGAGTTGATGAAATATATGAAGTTGAAGGGCTAAATCATTATGAAGCTCTTCAACTCTTTAGCATAAATGCCTTCAATCAGAATCACCCTCTTGAAGAGTTTATGCAGTTGTTGAAAAGGGTTATATACTACGCGAAAGGCAACCCATTAGCTCTTAAAATTTTGGGTCGTTTTCTGTTTCATAAAAGCAAGCAAGATTGGAGAATCGCATTGGATTCACTGAAAGAAACATCCAATGTGGACATAAAGAATGTGTTAAGATTGAGCTATGATGGACAAGAGGTTGAGGACAAGGATATATTTCTTGATATTGCTTGTTTCTTTAAAGGAGAAGATGTGCATTTTGTGAAGAGGATTCTTGATGGCTGTGGTTTCTTTGTGGAGATTGGAATTAACAATCTTGTTGATAAGTGTCTCATTACCATTTCTGATGACAAATTGTGGATGCATGATTTGATACAAGAAATGGGTTGGGAAATTGTTAAGCAAGAATCCACTAACGAACCTGGCAAGCGCAGTAGGCTGTGGCATCATGAGGACATCTACCATGTTTTGACCAAAAATACAGTAAGAGCCTAAAAGAAAGAAATTGTGATTTATTAGGAAAAAAAAAACATTTGGTTAATTCTTAATTCTTGTATCTTATGTTAAACAGAAATTGCTAAGATCATTTGAATATTTATATAAATTTCTTGCTGATTTAATCTGATGAATTTGGTTACTAGGGAACTAAAGCAGTTGAAGGCATAACTCTAGATCTGTCTGAAACAAAAGAGTTACATATAACCTCTGAAGCTTTCAAGAAAATGTTCAATCTCAGATTGCTCAAGTTTCATGATCCTGACTTGGAAGATTTTTGTAAAGTGCACCTTCTTGATGAAGGTTTTGCATTACCTTCAAGTAAGTTGCGATATCTTCATTGGTATAAATACCCCTCAAAATCCTTGCCATATAATTTTTCTCCAGAAAACCTTGTCGAGCTTAATCTTCCCCGTAGCAATGTTGAACAACTCTGGCAAGGAGTGCAGGTATATGTCTATCGACATTCATTTACATCTTTGCTTCTGTAAAATGGATTTTGACGTTCACAAATTCTAACTTGTATTGGTGATAATATGTATCTTGATACAGAGCTTTGTGAAGCTAAAGCGACTCAACCTGAGTTACTCTGAGTATTTGACTCAAATTCCCGATCTTTCAAATGCTGAAAGCCTTGAGAATGTGAATCTTAAAGGGTGCACAAATTTGGTCCAGGTTCCATCATCTATTCAATATCTCTACAAGCTTGAATATCTGAATCTGGAAGGTTGTAAATTTCTTAGTAGTCTTCCAGATATGATTGCTTCAAAGTTTCTAACAACTTTGAACCTAACTGGCTGCTCAAATCTAAAGAACTTCCCAGAGATTGCAGGTAAAGTGGAAGAACTGTTTCTAAATCACACTGCTATAGAAGAAGTTCCTTCATCAATTGAGTGCCTCACTAGGCTCAGGTCTTTGTATCTAACAAGCTGCACAAAGCTCAGGAAGTTACCAAGCAATATTTGCAAGTTACACTGTCTTCAAATGCTAAATTTAAGCAGCTGCACAAGACTTGAGAGTTTCCCTGAAGTTTTGGAGACTATGGAAGGTTTAAAATACCTTTATTTAGCTAATTGCAGACATCTTACCAACCTTCCGAACAGCATTGGTAACTTGAAGTCTCTAGTAGAGCTGGATTTAAAAGGGACAATGATTAAAGAACTACCCTCATCCATTGAGCATCTTACTGGCCTTGATCAGTTAGAACTAGAGAAGTGCAAGAACCTTACAAGTCTTCCTGACAGCATGTGTAATTTGAAATTTCTGAAAAATCTTAACATTGCTGGTTGTTCTAAACTTGACAAGTTGCCAGAGAACATGCATAATTTGGAATCATTGGAGGAATTAGATATAAGTGGAAGTGCAATAAAAGAGCTTCCATCTTCTATCATACACTTAAAATATCTTGGAAGGATATCATGTAGAGTTCAAAATTTAGCAGGTTTATTACAAATTCCTACAGAGCTAGACAGCCTATTTTCATTGAAGACATTACTTCTATGTGGAAACAACTTTGAGAGCATACCTGCAGGCATTGAACACCTATCTCAGTTACACTTACTTGATGTAGGTGATTGCAAAAGGCTTTGTTCTTTGCCTGAGCTTCCTCGGTCTCTACAGGTTCTGTATGCACCTGAATGCACATCATTAGAAAGCGTACTTAGCAGCAAACATTTTTGTGAGCTAGATTATGAGCCTGGCAGTCGCAATTTCAAGCATTTTGCATTTACCAATTGCTTCAGAATAGAACAAAAGACACACAGCATCATTTTGGCAGATACAGAGCGGAGAGTTAAACTTGTAGCATCTGTATCGGATCAACTCTATAATGATGGGGTCTCTCTCACACTCTTCTCTCTGTATTTCTGTATATGCACATACCAACATGTATGCATGAAAGTATATGCACAGATGTGCTGCTGTCACTAAATAGGAAATTCTTGTTGTAATGCAGGGTTCGGTCAAAATTCATTTGCCTGGAAATGAAATTCCAAAATGGTTCTGCACCCAAAGTCTGGGATCTTCAGTGAGCATGCAGCTGCATTCTAGCTACAGTCAGCTAAGGGGAATTGCATTATGTGCTGTCCTCGAGTTTGAAGACTGCTATGTGGACAGGGGCTTGATTGTAAGATGCAAATGCCACTTCAAACCCAAGCATAGCGGATGCACTGATCTCAGTTTCAGCTTAAATTATTGGCTTGACTGTTACCATAAACCAATACCCTTTAGGTCAAATCATTTGTTTGTATGGGATGATCCTTGCTTTGAAGCTAAGGAAATTGAGGGCGAAGACTGGTTCAGTAAATACAGCGAGGCCTCCTTTGAGTTCTACCCTCTGGACTATGAGGAAAACCCCTTACAGGATTGCAAGGTGAAGAAGTGCGGAGTTCTTCTGCTACTTGGTGACACCACACCCAGCAGAATTTCCGGTGTTGATGAGGAGAAAGAGGAACCATCTCCTAAGAGATTAAAATGCCTCCAAGATTAATGGTGTGAATCTGAACATGATGAATCAAAATACTCAATTCTGATCCTCCAAGATTAAAATGCCTTTTGGTGGAATTGCCAGTATTCTGATGGATAGTGCAAGTGAATTTTTAAGAATTTTTTAACTGTAAGGCCTATTTCTGCATTTTATGCTAGGATCAGAATACTAGCAAAATCCTCAACAAGACTATCAAAGGCAAGGTCAGCAATCTTTCCCAGGCAAAAGTTGGCTTTCTTATAATATGATGTGCCTGGATCATCCAATCTCTAGGCAGGAGCTGAAGAACATTGATACAAGAGAATCACAAAATATGTAACATTACTGTAATCTGTTCCAAATAAATCTATCCCACACTGTGAATCTACCTCAACAATGCTTAAATTTCATCATATTACAAAGAGGTAGCTCTACTTGGATAATTAATGATGACTGCTGCTTAACATGTAAAACCACCTTGTACCTCATCAAATGCCACTACGCAGGTTAAAGTCAGGGCATGTAGAGAAACCGTTGTGAAGATCTTGCACAATACATGCCTATTTATGCATCATTAATCTCACTCCATGCTCAACAAAAGCCTCTCCTGCCAGGATTAATCAAGTAGTACCACTTTACCCTTCAGTTTTTACAAATTAGTATTCCTCTTGTATGCTTGATTAGAAGAAGCTCCAAAGTTCTGCATATCATGACATATAAATCCCAAGTTTCTCATTAATAAATACAATATATTTAAATATGCAACTTAAATAGAAGGTGAAAAACCAGAAAATGAATGATCTAACGGTACTAATTGTAATGTGCTAAGAAAAGTCTTACAGAGATACATTACTTAATACGTAATTGTTAATCATGTGATTGAAAACAGTCTGGTTATTGCTCAAAAAATTTTACTTTCATTCATTTACTATACAATCACATACAGCTTTCAGATCACGCCTGTGCAACATGATCTTGCAAATAAAAGGTGCTCCTGGTGCACAAGGCTCCCAAGTTAAAGCTAGAGTTGTCTATCATGCAAAAGGATCACATAAATATGTATTCATAATGTCAAGTCCTAATTGCCAACATTAAAAAACCATTTATTATGTGTGGAGTCCAAGTCTGTAAACTCAGTACGATTCCATTTTCGAATAACAATGTACCATAATAACTTGGCACTTGAAAACAAACTATGCATGAACATGAGCTAAGACTTTCTCTTGCACACTTCGTGAAGCTTTGAATATATTTCCCTGTTCTTTTTTCCCAACATTCAGCACTAAATCAAATATAAACACTGGTTGATGTAATGTTTATTTTATCATTGTATAATTAAGTTGTGCTTCTAAAGTATGCTTATATAAACAAGAAGAGGAAGAATGGACTGATTTCCTTGATAAAATTCTTTAAGAGTCATGCTAAATTGAACACAACAGGTTTACAAGTAACGGGCAGTCGGGCATTATCTTGCCATTTAATTAGCATTAAGGATTTAGCAAATAAACATACATATAAGCATGCACATATACATGCATACACGTTAGCAATAACATGTCCAGGGGCAAGACAAAAGTTGGTGGCCTACAAGAAATAATACGAAAGAACATGGGACAGAAAACAACATACAAAACCGGTCCAAGTAGAGAAGGCCTGTAGAAAACCTGATCTTTTTCAAAATCCCTTCAATCGTTTAGGGTATGGCTCCGATTCCTTATCAGAATTTACATTGTCACCGGATCCAGCCTCATCATAGCCATCATGGCTTCTCTTCAACTTGCCACCTTCTTCTACTACCATTGGCTCACCAGCAACTTGATGGTCAAGACCTGAATTCTCACAAAGATGATCAGGTCGGACAGTGATGGGATTATACTCATTCTCATCTTGATCATAAACCAAACGGGTTCCACATTGTTTCACTTCCATGCATGGGACAGAGAACTCAAATGAAACTCTAAGATAGCGACATTTGTTTAGCCAATTTGATTTTCCAAATCCAATTCGGGAATGAAAGCCCATCCAAAGGTGATCTGACTGAAGAGATGGGACTCTGTAGATGAGAAATTTAAAGCTAGGGGTAGCAGTGCCCTCAATGGCTTCTATCTTGCAATAAATGGCAACATCTGAAGCTAGGCCATCAGGAAGCAAATGTGGATTCTTGTCAGTTGCAAAAACCAGACAGACAGCCAGTCCTTTAAATTTCTCATTGTACCATTTTGAAGGTAATTCAATTATAACAGATGAGCCCATATGTTGATGGCTAAACCAGTTTGGAACTTCAGTTCCAGGAACAATAACATCAAATCTACAGCCTGAATATGAGGCATCCTGCACAAAGAAAATCACTAAGCCAAGAGACAAAGACAGAAACAGAGAGAAGAGGAGGAGGGAAGTAAGGAGGGAGGACCTGAAGCTGACTCATTGGTATAGACTGCAAATGGCTTCTCAGAAATTCAAATGCCGTACTGTTGATGCTTTGATTCACAGCAAGCTTGAAGCAGTTAGTAAAGTAGAAAATTGGCCAATTCCATTTATCTACAATTGCTCCTGGGTTTGATAATGTATCTAGTGAGGTGCAATTATTTGCAGAAATTTCATGTATGGTTGTTGGAAGCTTTCGCAAAGCTTTAAGACTCTGGCAGTCATCCAAATAAAGATATCGTAGCCGAGGAAGTTGACTAATACTTGTAGGCACGTTCACAAAATTATTTCTGCTTATGTTTAATACCTCCAGTGAGGAAAGGAAGTAAAGGTCTGCAGGGATCATCTCCTCTGAAAGATTACAGTCACTGAGGTCTAACTCCATTAGAGAATGTAGACCTTGCAAAGAAGGCAATGATAGACCCACTGCATCATGAGTTCTTCCAAATATGGACATAATCTTGTAGGGCCAATGCAGTGCTGTAGGTTTACTTCCATGGAAAGATAACACTTTCAAATTTTTCAGAAGTCCAATAGATGATGGTGGTCGTCTTACAGAAGTTTTGCCTACATCCAGTTTCTCCAAACATTTTAGATATCCCAAGCTCTCAGGTAGATTTTTAAGCTTTGAGCAGCCAAATAAATCTAGTTTTTCCAGATATTTTAGAAAATTAATGTTGCTTGGTAGCCTCTCAAGGTTCTTACAATTTCTGAGACTCAAGAAAACCAACCCAGTTAGACTTTCAAATGAATGAGGTAGTTCAGCTATTGCAGTCCCATCTAAGGCAAGTGTTGACAAGTGTGCCATATCTCCTACAATTTCTGGAAATCTTTCAAGTTTCGGGCAGCCAGAAAGAACAAGCTTATTAAGAGATTCTAATTCAATGCTTTTTGGAAGACTCCTAAGGCAGTTGCAGTCCTTCAAATTCAACAAAAAAAGCTTTTTGAGAACTCCAATAGATGGGTGAACCTTAGAGAGGCTTATACAACCTTCAAGAATCAATGTCTCAAGATTTGGGACTCCTGTAAAATCTGGGGTTTCAGTCAGTTCTTGGGAATGACTGAGATCAATGAACTGCAACTCTTTGAGTTCCTGTGAGAAAAACAGAAAATGAAAATTCTCAAGCAGATTAGCTTCTAAAAACCTTACAAATCACAGAATTGGAAGAAGCATAAAAAGGAAAACTCCTACCAGCTTTCCTTCCCAAAGCCGTTTGATGGAGCTTCGAGGCATTTCAAGCATAATAATCTTCTTAGGATTAAAGTTGGATGGCAAATATTTTAGAGGGTACCCTTCCCAGCAGAGACACTTTAATTTGTAATACAAAAATTCAAAGTCTCCAGAAAGGTGCATTTTGCGGTCACCATAGGCCCCATGGACGTCGAGCAATCTTAGATTCTTCATCTTCATGAAGGCCTCAACACTGAACTTCCTCTCATCTGTTTTTGCCAAGTCTATGACCATGCACTCAACATGCTCGGTCCCCTAAAAACCAAAAGTTGAAACCAAGTGTCAATAGATAACGGATCATTAAGATCATGCATACATGAAGGGTGTCCCAAGTTAGCTATGCTGAGAAGCTCCTAAAGCATGCACATAAGCATCAAACACATTTTTAAGCAAGGGGTTGTGTGGTGACGCTTTTGCTGTTACTTGAATTCTCCAATTTCTGACAAATTATATTAGAATTTGAACGGTGTTAGAGATTCTCCGGTATGTTTTTTTTAGAAATCAGTTTTTATATTTACTGAGAACCTAGTTTGAAAAATTAGCTTTATGATATCACGTTTTTTGTTATGCTGAAACAGATTTTCTTGTTCTTTTGTTGAAGATGAAGCATGATTTTCCATTTGTTCTGTTCATATAGTGCTACATGATTTTTGTTCGTCTCTCATCTGCAATTTTCAATAAGATGTTATACAGCCTTACTTTTATGTGCTTCACCAACACATTATAGATTAAATGGATATGCTAAAAAAAAATGACTTACCGACTCTTCCATCAACACTTGGACAACATCTTCATGGTCCCACAATCGACTACGTTTCCCAGGATCTTTAAGGGATTGTTGACGCACAATCTCCCGACCCATGTCTTGCAGCAAATCATGCATTCCTACGGTGTTGTCAAATACAGTGACTAGAGAATTATCAATAAGTTCACTTATTCCAGTTTCAGGAAAAAAGCCAAAGCTTTTTAGAAGTTTCGCAACATAATCTTTGTCAAGCCCTCTGAAATAACATGCAATATCAAGAAACAAAGACTGGTTCAAGTCACCAAGTCCGTCAAAACTTGTTCTGAGTACCTGCTGAATATCCTTGTTAAAATGTTTTTCTAGTCTATTTAATGAATCACTCCATTGTCTCTCACTCCTACCATATAGAGATGAACCCAAAACTTTAAGTGCCAATGGAAGCCCTTTACAATAATCTATAGCACGCATTGAGAGCTCAGTAAATGCTTCTGTGCGATGTTTCTGCTTAAACGCATATCTACTAAAGAGCTCAAGTGCATGGTCCTCATTTAAATCCTTGACCTCATAGACAAAATCCACTGCATGGCTAACTAGCAAGTGTCTATCTCTAGTTGTTACAATGATTCTACTTCCAGGACCATACCAATGAACACCTGCTAAAAGTTCTAGTTGTCTTGAACTGTTCACATCATCAAGAACAACAAGAACCTTCTTGCGGTGGAGCCTAGCTTTAATGTTGGAGGGTTCTGTGCTTAGCATATGCATGTTTAGATTGTCATCCTCTAACAACATAGAGAAAAGTGCTTTCTGTAAATGAGGCAGTCCTGTGGTTTCTGACTCTATCCTAACGTCTGAAAGAAAGCAGCAACTATCAAACAAAGCAGATATGCGGTTAAATATAACTCCAGCAATGGTTGTCTTGCCTATGCCACCCATGCCCCATAATCCTATGGTGCGAACATCAGCAAATCCAATACCCAAAAATTTTTCTACTTGTTCTAGAGAGGATTCTATTCCAATCAGTCCTTCGGTATCACTCGATGGTGTATGATTCAATTTCTTCAATATATGATTGACAATTTCATTGATAAGAGCAGAGTCAGGCCTGCCATATATGTAACAGAAACACAGTAGTAAGCTGGAATGGTCAACAAAAAAAGAAGATAATGTATAGGATATCTTCAAACTAAGCTCAAAAGAAATTACAATGATCTAATATTTGGTTTCAGAAATAGTGAACTCTCTTTTCTTCTGCATAAATTGGGTTAAATTCCAATAGCATTTCTCCTCTTATATGCAGATTTGAAGCAGGGAAATAGCTGCCTCTAAGCAGTAAGAGAAATTAACACCACCAAACGATTGGATCTATTGTTATTAAATTTTTTTTTTTGTTGATGTTGTTATTGTCTATTCCTTGTGCTAATTATCATATTAATGACATAGCCACAAACATACATTTCTCTATGCATAACAATGGCTTTATGATGTGCTCCATGAGTAGCCCAAGTGGCAAAAGATATGGACATCCATTATGGAGACCAAGGATCGAACCCCTCACCCCCTAGGTTTCCCCCCTTATGGTGTTAGGAATTAACCACTCCAACTAGATGTACAAAAAAAAAAAAAAAAGGCTTTATGATAAATCCAATATTAGATTGACACACATCATACCTCTATACACCACTATTATGCAGAATTAAATCGTAAATATGAATTTTCGCAGCTGGTATAACAAAATTTTCCATCATATTTCAAGATTAAAGTGCTATACAAAAATGTAGAAAACAAAGAAGTATACCAAACCAAATGACTTAAAAAAGTTCAAAAAATGGTCACTTAAATGGTTACACTAAACGAACAAATAATCCATGAACATGCTCAGTCAAAAAAAAGGGGAAGAAAAGATGAAGAACAAAGAACCCATTCACATACAATAAAAAGTAATGCACATTAGAAGTGAAAAACCAATTGATTGAGCAATTAAACATGAATCAATCCTCCAAAAATGCTAAGATAAATAGTGGATTAGCAGAAAGTTTGAACACTATTTAACTATGAAAATTATATAAAAAAAAAAAAGAAAAAAAGCACAAGATCAGAAAGTTAAATTTACCTGACAACAGATGAATCCCAACCTGAAAGATTAGCAGCATCCTTCAAAGCAGCTTTCCACTTTTTCACCAACCTCATATCCCCATTAGCTTGTTCTTTAGCTCTATCAAAGCCTTTCCCAAAATCCCCTTTTTGCTCCTCCACTTCAGAGGGATCCACCCTATAGAAAACTGGCAAAACAATCTGCCCATGAGCCCTTTTGCATTCCATTATATGCACAAGCTCCTCCAAGCACCATGGAGAATCAGCATAGTTTTGGGAGAAGACAATCACAGCAACCATTGATTCTTGAATTGCTTTCAATAGCTCTGGGGTGATCTCCTCTCCTCTATTGAGCTTATTATCTATGAATGTTTCAATACCCTTTTGATATAATTCCTTGTAGAGATAATTAGTAAAGCTATCTCGGGTATCTCTCCCTCTGAAACTGATGAACACATCATATTTCCATTCACAGGCTGCACAAGAAGTAGAAGTAGCAGAAGAAGAAGCTATAAAAGCAGACATTTAAGAATGGCAGATGATAAAGATTGAGTTTTTAGCTTTGATTTAGTTTCATTTTTGGTTTATTGGCAAGAAAACAAGAAATGAGATTGAACCCAGATGACACATTGATCAAAAACGTGGAAAAAGGTGGGAATTTAATAGAGAATTTGGCGATTTTTCTTTATTTAACTACGATTTTGCAGATGTTTAAGTAAAGAAATGAAATTTAGAAGTGAGGATATTGACGTGTGTTGTTCAAGTCAACATCCATTATGTCCGCGTTAAATCTTTGGAAAAGGTGATGAACCTTCTTTCCTTTCTTCCCTGTTATTAAATTAAACGAATAGTAAGTTAACTTAAATACTTTATTTTATACATTACACTTTACTTTTTTTTTTTTTTTATTATTGTTAAAAAATTATTAAAAATAAAAAATATATTTTTATTTATTAAACTAAATTAGAAAAATTAAATCTTATTTTTTTATTTTTTATTTTATTAATTATAGTGGTTGAGTTTACTTATAATTTCAGTCAAATTAAATTTTCATTCATTAAAAATTATTTTATTTTTTATTTTAAATTATAATCACTAAACTTTTATTTGTATTTTATTTTAGTTAAATTGTAATTTTTTTCAATCATTCAGATAAATTTTAAAACTAAATTTAATTTTTTTATTTTATTTTTACTTTTATTTTTCAATAATAATAGTTCAATTTTTTTATTTTATTTTATTTTAATAATATTCAATATATTTTTCTTTCATATTTAATAGGCAAAAGGTACAAAAAAACCCCATGAACTTTCACGTGAAGAGCAAAAAAACCACTAAACTAAAAAAAGTTTATAAAAATTCATAAACTCTTAAAAGTGGTTCAAATAAGCCCATAAACTCTTAAAAGTGGTTCAAATAAACCCTTTTATCATTAAAAAATAATTTAAATATAAAAAATTTTATGATTCTAAGATTTTATAATTTAACAAAGTATATTTCCTGTTTTGAAAAAATAAATAATAATAATTAGTGAGTAATTTCTTTTTGCGTAATTTCAAACTGCATGATTTGCGTTACAAAAAGGGTATTTTGGAGATTTTATTTTATTTTTAGGATAATATTGCATTTTTGATATATAAAAAGTTTATTAAATGATAAATATATATTTCTTTATATTCTGCATTTTTGAAATATTATTTTTAAATTTATTATTTAAACATAAAAATAAATCTGACATGCAATAATTTAAAGAGAGAGCTAACCTATAGATTTTGGCCATATTAATCAAAAAAAATTTATATTAAAGATTTTCATTTATTTATTTGATAAAAATTTTTATATTTATATTTACGATTCTAAAATTTTATTATTTAAATTACATGAGCTTCAATTGTTAATATTTTATAACATCATAATTTAAATAACAACATTTTAGAATCATAAAAAATTTTATAAGAATCAAAATTTTTATACTTAAATTATTTTTTAATGATAAAAATATATAGTTTAGAATAATTTAGATCAATAATTTTTTAATGACAATTTTTACACTTTTAAATAAGCTTGCCAATAATTTTTAATAAGAATGAAAATGTTTACACTCAAATTATTTTTTAAGAATAAAAATATATGGTTTAGAATAATTTATGTCTATAATTGTTTTAATAATAATTTTTACACTTTTAAATAAATTTTGCCAATAATTTTTATGCTTAAAAATTATTTTTAAGAAAATAAGTAACATAAGCTTTAGAATAAATAATTGTCAAGAACAAATTAATTTTTTTAAATAACTAATTTTTTAAAAATTGTGCACTCTAAAATAAATTTTAAAAACAAAATGTTAATTAATAAAAGATAAATAAATATTTTAAATTTTAAAAATATTTAGGGGGTTTATTTGAACCACTTTTAAGAGTTTATGGGCTTTTATAAACTTTTTTTTGGTTTAGTGGTTTTTTTACTCTTCACGAAAAAGTTCATGGGGTTTTTTGTACTTTTACCAATTAATTTTTACCTTGAACAAAAGAGAAGAACCACTTTAACTGTCAAGTTAATTTGTTTGACATCATTATTAATAGAAAAAAAATTCAACCCTTTCAAGCTTAATTATAAGGATAAAAATCTCTATTTATTAAACCAATAAAATGAATATTAAACCAAAATTTCTAAAAAAACTGCATATATATATATTAGGCTTAATACATACGGCGCCCCCTGAACTTGGCATTTTTTGCCATTTTGGCACCTCAACTTCCATGTTTGCAATTTAAACCACTCAACTCGCCAAAAACGTAACTTTTAAACTACTCCCTACCCAATTAGCATATCAGTGAAGCGCGTGTTCTGTAACAAGTGCCACATAAGCTACCAGCAAAAAAAAATGAAACTCCCAATTTGCTTACCCTAATTGCATCAATCTTAGAAATCAAACCTATTCAAACAACAACTTGTAAATGTTGATGAAAACAGAAGCTGATAGCTAAAGATTTATGTCAAGAACTCGCATTGCTTATGAAAGCGTATTGAAGGGTAGTGGTGCATTTATTTATTGAAAGGGAAAGTCCATTGATTGAAAGCAAACGTGAGAAGAAAAGCTCTGCGGTAGAAGAAAGCCTGGACACTGAAATTGAGCTTGAAGTTTCAGTTGATGCATGAAGTAAAACACTGATATACGAAATGAATCCAGGTAATTTTTGCCTTTATATTTTGTTGAATGGTGGTTGTCAGTATTTAGGTATTTTTGTTATTACCTGATTGAGATAGGGTTTTTTATACATGCACAAATTGGTGTGAAAATAATCAATATTCTAAGTGTTGGTCGTTGTTTGTCATTTTCATTGTATAAAGTGTAAAGAATTTTCCTTTTGGTAAATGTGTTTGAGTATAATATGCATTATGGATTTTTTATTTACATGTTGGTTGTTTATTTACAGAATAGAAAATTTTTTAATATATTATCATCATAGTGGCCAGTTTGCAAATATAGAAGAAGCAGTAGTTTACGTAGGTAGTTCTATATTGTCTAAACATGGGTTGGATGTAGATAGGATAGGTTATTTGGACTTGGTTGACAACATTGAACAATTAGGATATAGTGAAATTAAGTTGTCCTATAGGGTGCCAGGATTGTCATTAACTGATGGGTTAAGAGAAATTAAGGATTACAAATAAGTGATGGAAATGTTGAAGTTTTTGAGTGATGGAGATGGAATGTTTGAAGTGTATATACAGGGTGAAAAAGGAGGAGGTGGTGAAAATGTGGTCCCATAAGGCAAAAGTGTGTCAAATAGTAAAGAAAAAATATTAGGGCAACACCATCTTCCAGTGGGGGGATATAAAAAGGAAAGAAAAAGCTACAGTTGCAGCAAAGCACATAGGAAAATCTAAGGCTGCTGTGAAAACAAAGTGTAGATCTGAGGAAACAATTCAGGAAATAGATATAGAGGGGAGAGCAGAAGTGCAGCAGGGTCAAGCAGATCTTAGTAAAGAAGAGACAGAGGAAGATAAAAGCTGTGGAGAAGATAGCAACACTAATGGTGAGGTGCATGCAAAAAAGGATTTAGAGAATGTTGAAAATAAAGGAAGTGATGTTAATGAAGAAGATATTACTGCCAAAAAAGAGCTCAAAAAATACAGACAGGCAAGGCCTAATAGGCAGAGGGGTGCAGGTACATATCATATTCAATTAGGTAAAGCTGGAGTTGATATTGGGTATTCTGAATTTGGTAGATCAAATAATAGATATGCAGGCAAAGTAGGTGGAGATGAGAAGTACTTTGATAGTGATGACCCAGGCAGTGACCTCAGTGATGCTGACAAAGTGAGTAATGATGAGGTGCCAGATAGAAGATAGAGTTTAAGGATTTAATATTATCTAAAATGGCCTATTCCTCTATAGGAAATTGGCTTAGTGTTTGAGAATGATATGCAGTTTAGGGAGGCACTTGCTAAATATGCAATTTTAAGGGGAGTTCAATTAAGGCTGAAACTAAATGAAGCTAGTCGAGTAAAAGCAAAATGCAAAGAATTCCCAAAGTGAAAATGGTTTATAAGTACAAGTAGAGATGGAAATACAAATGATTTCACAGTCAAGACATACAATCCTTTGCACAACTATTGGAGAACCAATAAGAATAAGTTATGTACATCAAAATTTATTACTGCACATTACAAAGATCGAATCATTTCATAGCCATCGATTAAGTTGTGGGAGTTGCAAGAGCTTTGTAAAAAGGAACCAAAAGTGAAAGTTGGAACAACTGTTTGCGGGAGAGCAAAGTTTCTAGTCATGTCTCAATTTATGGGTGATTACACTGAAGAATATAATAAGCTGTAGTAGTATGTTAACTAACCCTGGTATCACCTGTTTTGTGAAGACTGATACAAGTCAGCCAGGAAAGGTTGTATTTAACAGGTTTTATATGTGCTTGTATGCACTAAAACAAGGTTTTATATAAGGTTGCAGAAAAGTAATTGGACTTGATGGATGCTTTTTGAAGGGAGTATGCAGAGGTCAGCTTTTGTCTGCTATTGATAAACATGGCAATGGACAAATGTATCCAATTGCATGAGCCATAGTGAAAGTTGAGTGCAAAGAGACATGGAAGTGGTTCCTTAGGGTTATCAGAGATAATTTACAGATGGAAAGTGGGCAGGGTTTTGTACTGATGAGTGATATGCAAAAGGTGAGTCAACTGACTTAACACAAATGTGAATTTATTTATTTTTTAACTGTTAGAATCACCATTAATGCTATTTGATAAGTATGATGATTCTTGTGACCACAGGATCTAGTGCCTGCAATCTAAGAAGAATTGTCTGAAGTTGAACACAGAATGTGTGCTAGGCACATTTGGTCCAACTGGGCAAAAAAATGGCAGGGTAAAGAGAGAAGAAAGAGGTTTTGGATCTGTGATAGGAGTGGTTTTGAGGTTGAATTAAAGGATAATTTGTTGGAACTAAATAAGTTGGAAAGGGGATTATAGAGGATGCATTATGTTACAACAAAGAAAATTGGGTGAGGGTTTATCAAGGAACTGAGATTAAATGTGATGTTGTAGAGAATAACATGTGTGAGACTTTCAATGCTTAGATTTTAGTTCCTAGGTATAAGTCAGTTATCACCATGTTGAATGAGATAAGAATAAAAACAATGCATAGAATTCAGGTTATGAGAGATTTTGCAAGCACCTGGATCTGTGACATTGCACCCACAACAATGACTAGGTATAAAAAAAAAAAAAGGAACATTCAATGGAGTGCAATATTTTATGGAATGGAGATGCTGGTTTTGAGGTTCAAGATGGGCCACAAGTTTAACTACGCTCTATGCCACATAGGCAAGGAGTGGTTTAAAAGTTACGTTTTTAGCGAGTTGACTGGTTTAAATGGCAAATATGGAAGTTGAGGTGCCAAAATGGCAAAAAATGCCAAGTTCAAGGGGCACCGTATGTATTAAGCCTATATATGTGTTAGCACAACTCCGCAAGTGTACGGATCGTGACAAGTAATACAGTGATGAGTGAGTATCGTTCCCACGAGGAAAGGGTCTTAAGTACTAGCTATTAATTCAATCTCTTTAGCTAACAAAATTAAATTAAAATTCAATAA
>CATIWO010120529.1:0-11638 GCA_949673435.1 Macaranga tanarius | reverse complement strand
TATAGCCTACAGTCTGCCAGCAACTACTGGCAAGTGCCAAAGACTAGTTTGCCACCAACAACTAGCGAGCGCCAGTCATTGGTCAGCTCCACTTCTCCTGTTCTGCACTAGACGGTTACAACTTGGTTAATGCATGATGTTTCACCTTTCCCCATATTCCAATTTTTAGTAATATGCCCTAGGCCAATTGTATTATGGCTATATTGTGACTTTGTCTATTTTGCATCATTATAATAAAGAGGCATATTTATTATATTGACTCTGTTAAATTCCATAAATGTTTAATTTTGTTTGAGATCATCAAGTGTGTGACTTGATAGTAAAACTCTTAGATGAAAAATAAGTTATATTCTAAATCATCCCTAGTTGGTCATTATTATGGGAAAATAATGAATGAAGACTAGTATAAGGTTGACTGATGATCATGTTTTACTGATTATGTATATAAGATATAAAGTCAAGTCGTAGATACATAGGATGTACTGGATTGACCCACTATGAGAATACTACATCGATAATTGTCATAAGTTATTCTCATTACAATGATGTTATTGTAGTCCTCTGACCTGAGATCATTATAGAGTCCTGCATGATGAATTTTATATTTTGACACATTCTAATGTTAGCTTTAATAGAATTATATAATAGATTGTGATTGGATATAAAATGAATTATGTGAGGAGAGTATGAGTGATCATAAAGGAATTTGTCCCTCACTAATCATGAGGAGGAAATCTATGGGCCCCTCAATAATTAGACTGAATATAAATGCATGGTCGTGCTTGAAATCAGTTGATAGGGAGTTATCAATTTCAATCTAATTAAGATTGAGAAATAATATGATTGAATTGTTAAGGATGACATAAACTATGCCTTATGTTCAATCTAAGATATCATGTACAAAAGGACTGTAATATTGTTGTTAAATAAGTTGTATCGGATTACTAACTTTCACATAACTTAGGTAGTCATAATGTCTTGCTAGAGGCCATTTATGACTTATGAGCTACCAATGAGATTGGAGGCCCATTACCAATGTTATGTGAACTTACAGGGTCACATACTTAGAACAGACCCAAAATGGATATTGGGCTTATCAGCCCAATTAGATAGTTATCTCTCTTATGTGTAATTAGTTAAAATTTATTTATGGTAATAGTTACCATAATTAAATGTAAAAGGTAAAAATATATTAATATATATATATATATCTAAAATAGTTTTAGACATATATATATATATATATATATATATAATGATACTAAACCAAAAAAGTGTTTTGGTATTTGAGTAAGACTCTTCAAACCCTAATTGATATGGATATATATATAGATATATATCACATATAGGGTAGTAGCTCTATGCACATCTATTATTCACAAAAATGCGTTCTTTGGAAAGAAACGTAGAGAGAAAATTGTGAGAAGGGTGCTAGCATACCAACATCATTTTAGGGTGTTCTGTTTATGTGGATACCGGTAGAGGACGTTACTCTTTTTAGTTGCGTCTGTATTCCGACAGAAGACAACGAAGGGCTCAAGGTAGGGTGTCACCAGAGTGAATCTTCTCTCTTTTTTCCTACAATCTTGCAGTTGAACATGTCTTGGTAAGATTCTAGACTCAGTTTTAATTGATTTAATCGAACTACTTGGATCTTAATGGGGTTTTTAGGGTCAAAATTTTTATTTTTCGCTGCACAATTATGACCCGGAACCCAACACCAATCATGTATTTAACCCTATTTTGCAGCCTAAAAATATAGTATTAAGCATCTTTTTGTATGAATGTCCATTGGAGTTATATATACACCTCAATTATATGTTAGTAGGTCAATAAAAGATATTACTGGGTGTTAATGTGTTTAATGGCTGTAGTGGGTAGTGGTAATCATATGTTTATGAGTGTAGAGTTGTTGTGTATTCTTGGTCTTGATTCCTATATAAATAAGACCATTTCTTTATTGTAAAGGGAGCTTAGTGTCATGGATCAATAATAGAAATCATATTGTTTTCTTTGGTTACTTGTTAACCATGTGTTCTTATCAAACATTGTATTTATGGCGAACTTCCTTTTGACTTATCAATCTATTTTCAGGCTATATATTATGGCTTCTTTTCTATGATCTTTGATTCATGTTTTTTATTGATTCAAGGGGTCAAAGTTTTCAAATGGCTTTGGTTGTTTGGACTAACTAAACATGGGGTGAAGGTTTTCAATGCTTAATTTTGAACTTGATTTGAACTTTCCTTGAGAGCGTGGGATGAGGTTTATGTGAATGAATGTTACTTTTGCAATCTGTATGTTTCATAGCTCATTAGCTATCAAGACTTATGGTTGCTAAGTTGGCATTTTCGTATCACCTACCCAAGCTTTCCAATGACAAATAATAAAGATTTACTATCCCCATAAGTTAAGGCCTATTTCTAAAAAATACCTTACTAATCTACCTGACCCACCATACACTCAACTCTATGCTAAAATAATCAAAATTTTAATGGCTTATGATCTAAAACTTCCTAGCCAATAATCAGTCTCCATGATATCTAAGATAGCCTCCTAGCCATGAAATAACCATATCAGTTCAATGCATCATCATCAAGATCTTTGGTTTTACCTTTAATTGAGCTGGTACTCTCACTATCAGTAATGATCTCAGTATCTTCGACCATGAACCACTAACTAGCCAACTCTCCCTAAAGATCTTTGACCAAACCTATGAGATAAGCCTCTTCTTCCATGCATTAACTTACCTTCATTCCTAAATAACCGAAGACCATTTGAAGCTTGACGCTTACTGTCATCACTTTACATACCCATTTGCATTATGCATGTACATACATCTTATATGCATTAATATCTTTGAAATGTAAGGAAACACTTCTTTTCAAAATATAACAATACCATTGCTAGTCCATGCATATACATATTTCATGTATGCATTTAATAAAAATAATAAATGAAATTCCACCTTCATCTTGCATTACGATCATTACATTTATACATCTGGAAAGTAGGTAACCACCTTTTCCTCATGAAGCATAATCTTTCGCATTACATGCATCTACATTTATGCCTTAGAATAGTAACTTTTCCCTCCACCACACAACATGGCTATTAGCATTCCGTACATACATGCATTTCTTTATAAAAATAAGTAACACTCCCTCTTATCATACAACATGATTATTAATATTACAGTATTACATGCATTTGCTTTTCATAGGAAAATAATATTCTTTTTTCAACAAATAACACAGTTATTAGTGTTTCATGTGCACATGCATTAATAAATACACCCTAAATAAAACTAGGTAATACCCCTTCTTCAAGTTATACTAATCATTCATACATGCATGCCTTAGAAAAATAAGTAATCTTTTCCATCATTTTGTTACTTAACCACTTGTATTATATGTATACATGCACATGCCTTAAGAAGAGAAACATTTACCATATTCTTACGAAGTATAATTATTCGTATCATATTCATGCATGAAGTCATTTGCCTTAGGATAGTAAATAATCTTCTTCTTTATTGAACAACACATTCATTAGAATTGCATGCATGACACATGCTCACATACGTATGTCTGAACCTCTTCATTATACATCATAATCATTAGTACCACACACATAGAATGACCATCTACATTACATTTATATATGCTTTAACATGTATGCTTTAGTAAAAGGCACACAATCTTCCCTATTTATCATGCATCATAAAACATTTGCATTGCATTCATAAATGCATTTGTGCCTTAGAAAAGTAACCTACATTTATGCTTTAGAAAAATGCCCTTTCCTTTCCTCATCATGCAACATAATCATTTGTGTGCCTATATTTTCAAAAAATAATCTCTTTTTTTTACTACAACATAATCATTAGCATTTCATGCATACATATACTTACATATACACCTTAAAAAAAGTAATTCATCCCTTTATGCATTGCATGCATACATGCATAAAAGAAAACAACTTTTCCCTTTCATCGTACAAGCATATCAATTTTCATTGCATTCATTTACATATATACCAAAGAATAAAACAATCTTCCCGCACCCGTTTATATACCTTGATGAATAAGGTAATCGTCCTTATGCAGTATAATCATTAGCATTCCATTCATACATGTGTTCGTTTACATAGCTAAAAAATGCAATTTCCCTTTCATATTAAGGTAAAAAATTGCTAGTACCCCGCTTGTACATGCATATACAAGATATCTCACCTTTCATCATATAACATGATCACTCATGTTACATGCATACACGCACATATGTCTTTGAAGAGTGAACAATCTTCCTCATTATAAAACATAATCATTTGAGTGACATACACACATGCACTTGCATATGTACTTTAGAGATATAAATGATCTTCTCCTTCATCCTATTACATAATCACTTACATTACATGAATACATTCATTTGCACATATGCCTCTAAAAGTAGCCTTCTCTCTTCATCCTACAATGTGATCATTAGCATTCCATGCATAAACGCATATTATAGAAAAGAAAACAATCCTTCCATTTAGTAAATAGTATAATCATTGACATTCCCTGCATATGCACATTTGCACATGAACCTTAGCAACAAGAAAAACTTTCCCTCTTTATCATATAGTATGAACATTTGCATTAAATTCATACATGTATACATGCACTAACACATGTACTTCAAAGGAATAAGTGATCCTTTCCTCCATCTTGAAGTATAATTATTAGCACTCCATGCAAATGTGCATACACAGGCAATCTTCTCTCTTTCTTATACAACATAATCATTTGTATTATATGCACAAACACATCGACATATGTGTTAGGTTTTGAGTGATAAACACATAGTAGAAACAAAAATTTTAATAATTCAAATCCCTCATAAGATCCTTGTAATTTAGTTAAATTAATAAATTAGCTCCAGAATCTCACCAAAATGATCACAAAGCGAGACTGTCGAAAGGATGAGAGGGCGTTCACTCCGATTAGACCATACCTTGAGCTTTTGTATGTTCAGTCGTGTGACAGCCCTCCCCACCGGTACCTTCGTAGGTTAGCACTATGTTCCTTTGCTACCCGCCCGAGGCACCGACGTGGAGAGGTGTCACTTCTAAGTGAATCTATTTAAATAATACCATCCAGCTAATAGCAAATATTTATATATATATTATATAATTAACATAAACAAAATTGATGACAAGAACAACAAGTGCTCAACTGATATAATATACATAAATAGTGTTCTGTAGGTAGGCTAATTAGGGTGGGTTATACAACAATATATACAAAATGTACACTAAAAATATATATAACCCTACAACCTAGCACCTAAGCCTATCTAACCCTGGAGAGTACCATAATATCTACAGCAAAATATAGTTACTCTCCAAAACATACCCAACCTTAAAAGGAGAGTCTGTGAATGACTATGTCCAAGTTAACGAAACCTGAACACTATGGGTGGTGGCATGGGTGACGGTCACCACGATCATGCATCCATCATCAAACTCATGGTAGTTGGTATGTCTGTGGAAATCTATAGTAATAGGCTTGAGGGAGACTGGCAGTGAAATGATGGCATCTACATCGTGCCTAACAAAGTAATGTACCTCCGTTTCTTCGCCAACCACATCGTACGTCATTGTTATCCAATGTATAGCCATGATATGAACAATATTTATAAAATTTAATTTATGCTGAAAAAGAAAAATTAAAAATAGAATGGTGAGTATTTTTACGAGAAAATACCCAGTGAGTGGACATATTACAATGCTACTCCAAGAACATACTGGGAAATATCCAAAATAATTAACATGAATATTTTTATAGCCAGATCATTTAAAATAATTCAAAATTATCATCACCCCCCTTATAATATATTTTATTTAAATAATCATAATTAAAAGACAATGCAAAATAACCAATTATAACAACCCAATAAAAGTTCAATTTCGATTATCAAAAGATTAACTTCCCTTTTTTAAAAATTTTATCCTCAAATTCATAACTTAGCACAGTACAGCACAATACAAACCACTAAAATAATTAGCATCAAGTCAGGTTGCTATCTATGTGATGAGTACCATTCAGTACATCAAAGGTTCAAACCATGTATGCATACCAGTAAATACCACTCAGATTTGCCCCAAAGGCTTTAATAAATCTCGAGCACTGTCCCAAGACAGTTATCATAATTATATATTTCATTTTCGTCAATTACTCATTGTACACCAGGTATAAAAATATCATTCACACGTGAGTTACTGTGTACCGGAAATAGTCTTACGTCTCACAGAACCTAATCATACCCCGACATGGTCTTGCTATAACCTTTTTTTCAGTGTACATATGCTTACAAATTAATCATATTTTCAAATTATTCATATTTCTCATCAATCCAACTGATGAGTGTGAAATATGCATGTGTTTAGTACTTTATTTTATTGCATATTTAGTTTAGAATTGCATTATTTAGTTAGTTTTGTCATTTTACTTTAATTTAAGTGTTTTTGTGTTAAATAGGTAATTTTTGTTTAGTTTGTGGTTGTAGGGTGCATTTGAGGAGAGATGAAGATAGGGTTTGAAGATAAGGATAAGATTGAAGCTTAAAATTGGAAATTATATTCGCAGCAGTACACATGGCCATGCGCACGCCCATGTGTCAGTGTGCATGCCCATGTGCTTGCCCAAGCCTAAATTGAAGAGGAATTAGTCACCAGTGCACATTCCCATGCATATGCCCATGTGTCAGCACATGCCCAAGCGCACGGCCATGCCTAAATTAGAGATTTCATAGTTGTTTTGATGCATGGGTGTGTCCAAATGATGCATACCCGTGCATAATGATGTGGCAGCCATTTAAAAGTAGATTTTCAGCTGGGGTTTGGTTAGATAAGAGCTCATCTTTTAGGCTTATGATTAGATAGTGTTGGATAGAGTTAGATGACCTCTTCTCTCTAAGAGACTTGGTCCTTTAAATAAAACTTTATGTTTTTCATGAAGGGAGTTCTTCTCCTTAGTTTTTAGTTTTGGTTTTAGTTTGCTTATTCTTTTGATTTTCAAAATACATTTTGTTTTATTTTGATTGGTAAAGGAGATACTTGGCTTGAAGTTAGAAGAGCAAGACTTCCTTACATCATTTGGAAGGGGGTTTTTCTTGTATCTCACTTTTATTTAATTATATTCATAATAATTTCCATTTCTTCTTTATTTTCTTTTAGTTTTAACATGAGTAGCTAGATATTTTCTAGGGTTCTTATTCTGAATTGACCACGTGCATATTGTGATTATGCTAGGTTGCTAGATTTAATTCATTGGTTGTTGTTGAACTCAATGTCGTTTTAGGACTGATCAACCAAGAATTGAATCAACACTATGGGCTTGATCAAGAGATAGGTTCTGTAGGAAATGGCAATGACCTATTGGCTGCTTAGTTGGTTGAGAGACAATTAAGTGAATCAATATTGATTAAAGGTTGTATTTAAAATTGGAATTAAAAGGCATTAGGTTGGTGAGAGCCGGTTAACTTAGTATTGATTAATCTCTAATTAATTATAGGTTTGTTTGAGAGGAAAATCTATAGTTTTTAAGATCTCTTCAAGATTAATTAGAACTAGTGTAGACCTAGTTGTATAATCAATCCTTTGAAATAGTCAATTGAGAATAAGGAACCCTAGCTTTTTAAATTTGTATTAAATTTATATTTTTACCTTTCTTAATTTAGATTCTTTGAAATTTCAAACTCTATTTCGTTGTCTAAACAATCAAACATTGTGAGTACTACACTATTCAATCTCCAATCTCTGTGGGATGATATCTTTATTTACTACTTATTGCGATTTTGTATGCTTGCGGATTAGTACACATCAAGTTTTTGGCGCCGTTGTCGTGGATTGGCAAAGGATTGATATTGTAAGAAAATTGTGTTGCTTGATTTAGACGTTATTTTTAATTTTTGGTTTGAATTGGGGTATTGTAGAAATTTGTGTTGTTTGATGCACACACGAAGTGCAAGCAAACAAGGACTTGAGTTGATACCACTTGATTTGGAGCTAGAAAAGACAATTCGTGAGAAAAAGAAACAAACAATTATATATTGACAATCACCAAGCAAAATGGATTTAGGAGATGACATGAATGACCCGCTGAGACAACCAGTTCTTTAAAATCTGTAAAACTTGTAAAACGGTCAGTGAACCATACCAAATTTTGTGAGTCCTAATGTGCAAGGTGATCAAACACCAATAGTAAGGCCGGCAGTAGCAGTAAACAACTTTGAGATCAAGCTAGCTATGATCCAGAACTCACCATTCAATGGGCTACCATATGAAGATCCATTTGGTCATATGTCTAGATTCTTATATTACTGTTCTACCTTTAAGATGAATGGAGTACAGCCTGATGCAATTCGGTTGATCCTCTTTCCATTTTTGCTAATGGGTAGAGCAAAGAGATGTTTACAAGTTTGTCACCTAACTCCATCAACACTTGGCAAGAACTTTACACTGCCTTTTTCAACAAATACTTACCACCTGCAAAAGTGTTGAGGATCAGAAATGAGATTAACTCGTTCTTTCAAAGAGATGACAAAACATTCTATGAGTGCTGGGAAAGATTCAAAGACCTTTAGAAGCAGTGTCCACCTCAATTGATTTCTACATGGGATTTGGTTCAGTCATTCTACAAAGGAGTAAATCATGCAGTTCGAGTCAACATTGATGCAGCAGCTAGAGGTCCTATCATGTCAAAGACACTAGAAGATGCCTTGGATCTCTTTGAAGAAATGGCCAATACACAGAGCTTGTGGTCTAATGAGAGGACCATTACAAAGAAGGTTGGAGCAATAGAAGTGGACAGTTTAACCATGTCGAATACAAAGCTTGATGCTTTGACAAAAAGGATGGACGAGGTAAATATGAATGCAGCATCTATATTGTCTTCCTTATGCGAACTATGTCAAGAAGGTCATCCTACCATAGAATGTCAAATGATGCAAGGGATGACTACAGAGGTTGTCAACTATGTGGGCAATTTCAAAGGACCTCAAAACCAAGTCTATGGAAATACTTATAATTCTAGTTGGAGGAACCATCCAAATCTCTCTTAGGGCAATTAAGGAAATAACTAGTGGAGATCACAAGCACCACCAGGATTTGGAGGACATAATGTGCAACAACCTCAACATCAGTTTCAACAAGACAAGGCTTCATCCTCAAGAACTTTAATGGATAGCAAGATGGAGAAATTCATGGATGTGATGTCATCAAGGATGAACTAGCAAGACGAAGCTCAAAGAGGATGGAACAAATAATCCGAAATCATTCCTCTTCTATTCATAATTTAGAAGTACAAATAGGGCAATTAGCAAATTCCTTAGAAACAAGGAATCAAGGTGGATTACCGAGTAATACGGAAAAAAATCCAAAAGAACAAGTAAAACTATCACCTTGAGAAGCGGTACAGAGATCCAAACCCCTAAAGCAATAATAGAGTACAAAGAAAAGAAGAATGAATGAGAGAAAGAACAGGATGATGAAAGGGTTGAGACACCAAAAGAACCAGAAGTGAAGGAATAGAACAAAGAAAAAGTTAAGCCAAAAGCACCACCAATTCAACCTTATGATCCTCCAGTACCATATCCACAAAGGTTGAAGAAAAAGGAGCATGACCAGTAGTTTGTAAAATTTTTAGAAAGATTCAGAACACTCTATATAAACATTCCTTTTATGGAATGTCTTGCTCAGATGCCAAAATATGCTAAGTTCTTAAAGGAGCTAATTTTTAACAAGAAAAAGTTGCAGGAATTTGAGACAGTCACACTCACAAAGGAGTTCAGTGCCATAATCTCAAATAAACTTCCTTTAAAAAGGAAGCAACCATGGAGTCTTACTATTCCATGTTCTATGGGGAATTTGTCATTTCAAAAATCTTTGTGTGATTCAGGTGCTTCCATTAATCTTATGCCCTTGTCTATTTACAAAAAATTGGGACTTGGAGAAGCAAGACCAACAAACATGCGATTGCAACTGGCAGATAGGACAATAAAGGAACCAGAGGGAATAGTGGAAGATGTCCTAGTAAGGGCTGGAAAGTTCATTTTTCTAGTAGACTTTGTCTTTCTTGATTTTGAGGAAGATGAAGACGTTCCCTTGATCCTTGGTATGCCTTTCCTATACACTGCAAAGGCAATTATTGATGTTTATGATGGAACTTTAACTCTAAGAGTAGGTGAGGACAGTTGTAAGTTCAACATCTATCAAAGTATGAAATACTCTTTTGAAAATGATTTATGCTTTAAAAATGATGTTTTAGATGAATGTGTGATTGAAGTCTAACGAAGGAGGTTGGCAAAATGTGATGAATTGGAATATATTGAGAAGTGTATGTAGGTACAAAACCCTCAAGATTAAGATTACCTTAAATACCAAACTCATTTTTCCCAAATTTAATTACCAAACACAGAACCTACACCACCATCAAGCATAAAACCACTAAATGTAGAGTTGAAACCACTACCTCAACATTTGAGGTACACTTTTCTTAGAGAAAATAAAACTCTACCTGTGATTATATCCTCTAAATTCACCCAAGACCAAGAGAACTTGCTTGTAAGGATGCTCAAGAGGAGAATAAGAGCAATTGGTTGGCAAATCTCAGACATAAGAGGGATAAGTCCGTCTTATTGTATGCACAAAATTTTGATGGAAGATGGATTTAATCCAACCATTGAGAGGAAAAGGAGGCTAAATCCAAATATGCAAGAAGTAGTAAAGAAAGAGGTGGTCAAGCTACTAGATGCTGGAATTATTACCCCATCTCGGATAGTTCATGGGTAAATCCTCTCCAGTGTGTGCCAAAGAAAGGTGGAATGATTATAGTGGAAAATGAAGAAGAAAAACAGATCTCTACAAGAGTAGTGACTGGTTGGAGAGTGTGCATTGACTACAGGAAGTTGAATTCAGCTACTAGAAAGGATCACTTTCTACTACCATTCATTGATCAGATGTTAGAGATGATAGCAGGACATGCCTTCTACTATTTTTTAGATGGTTATTCGGACTACAATTAGATTTCAATTGCTCTAGAAGATCAAGAAAAAATAACCTTCACATGTCCCTATGGCATATTTGCTTATAGAAGGATGCCATTTGGATTGTGCAATGCTCCAGCAATCTTCCAAAGATGCATGATGGCCATATTCTCTGACTTAGTGAAAGAAATTATGAATGTGTTCATGGATGACTTCTCGGTCTATGGAAGCTCATTCGAAGGATGTTTGGAGAATTTAGAGCAAGTTCTTACAAGGTGTGAAGAAATAAACTTAGTGCTAAATTGGGAGAAATGTCATTTCATGGTGGAAGAAGGAATTGTCCTTGGGCATAAAATTTCAGCACAAGGTATTGAAGTAGACAAAGCAAAGGTGGAGACTATTAAAAAGCTTCAATATCCAACAAATGTCAAAGGAATTCAAAGTTTCTTAGGCCATGCATGATGCTATCGGCGGTTTATTCAGGATTTTTCTAAAATCTCTAAACCTCTTTGTAAATTACTTGAGAAAGATGCTTTGTTTGACTTTACTAATGATTGTAAATTGGCTTTTGATAGATTGAAAGAAGCATTGATATCAACCCCTAT
>CATIWO010120452.1:0-30229 GCA_949673435.1 Macaranga tanarius | reverse complement strand
TTCACTTTCCAATAGTTTCAGCAATAATAATCAAATGAATTTAAAATACTTTAAGCAGATTCAAATAATCGTATTATTCAAAAATAACCACATTTAGGCACGATCCTGAGTTATCTCTCGAAATTCCTTTTTATTTGCCATAAAATATTACTGGTACTGTATAGTAAATAATTTAATTAAATACACCATAACTTTTTCTCATATAGCTTATCAACTTATCTTACCCATACAAAATATTATCATATCAACCATTCTAGTAACTCTTTTCTATACTGATCTTGTAAGTGAAATGAATCGATACTTACCGACCTCTCACTTATATGATCAAAATTTCAACCACAAAGTAATTCTTATATAACTTAGGTAATATACTAAAAGATCAATCGATAAATGAAACAACTAACCACGCTACAATACATTCTCTATAATATACTTAACCAAGCTCATAACAAGATCATCATCAACATATACCATCCATTTATAATCTATTTATTTAAAAGTATTATATACTCATACATGTGATCACAAGCGTAGGGTAATTCAACGCTATATTATCTCGCAAGTATTTATTCATATTCAATACTCAAGGTACTGCTACTTAAGTGTGATCAGTACTTAAGCCTATAATGACTCAAATGTCAATCTAATTTGATATATGTATCTGGCCCTAGGCAACAGCTCTACATATATCCAGATGTAGTCTTACATCTATATGACAAAGTATGTACCCGGCCCCTGGCAACAGCTATGCATATGTGTACCCGGTCCCTGGCAACAGTTATACACACTTACCATCGTAAATTCATAAGATAACATGTGCATCTGGCCCCAGACAACAATTATGCACACTTACCATATGTATCCGGCCCCAAGTATCGGATATACTCATATATAGTAACATATGTACCCGGCCCCAGGCAACGACCATACATATTTACCATCTCGCATTTATATAGTAACATATGTATTCAGCTCCAACCAATGACTATACACATTTACCCAATCACATCCACATGGTAACATATGCGTCCGGCCCCCAACTACGGTTATACACACTTACTATAGCTACCATATCCCCGGCATGGATTTACACCTTAAATGGTGGTATGTGTATTCGGCCCTAGGCTTTGACTATACACAATTATCCAATTCAGCCATGTCTCATACATGGGTTCTCTAACTCTTAGTGTCATACATATTTAAGACTATAATTGTAACTAAAACTTTGAAGTTCCAAACGGAGGCCTAAATGATCAAATTTGAATACCAAAACGGGGTTCATCGAGTTTTCTGATAAAAGCCATATAGATCTCTGAGTCAGCTTTGATTTGATATATTACTGGCCCCGTAACTCAACCGATGCTGAAAGTTAGGTCCTCCTTAAGCAACACTGCGCATCTCAACCATCCAAATTCGAGTGTTCACCAATTATTAAGCTTGTATAATATTCACATTCATTGTAAAGGCATAATTCTACTATTTGATGTTCTTTGTCAATTATTCACAATAATTTAGTCTCTTAGTCTGAGACTTATAAATCTCATATCATTTCATCAATTGGAAGTATTTTTCAATCATTTTTTTTATGTTCTAGTACATTATTCCAATATTTGGTTCAAGATACCATTCAAAAAATTGAAGTTTACAGTCAAATGGGTCGTGAAACAGGGCACAAAAGCGTGTGCCTGAGTTACAGAGGTGTATGCCTCTGTTCTGAGGTGCACGCCTTAAGCACAGGGGCGCCCGCCTCTGTGCAGAGGTGCACGCCTCTATTCTCAGAGGTGTGAGCCTCATTTTGAGGCGCCATAAGGCACCCGCCTCCCCTCTAGGTAGATGTACGCCTGTACGAACATGCATACATCTCTATTCTTCTGAAACACGCGATTCAGAGGTAAAATTGTATATTTAATGATCCAAAACTCAATTTAAATACACCAGATGATAATATAACATGCATATAACTTCAAAACTCCGTCTAACATGCTAGAAACCACTTAGATCATTCTAGATCTGGAAGAAACATCAAAACCCTAGCATTTGCATACAAAAATGGCTTAAAGTTAAATTTGAATCAAAAACCCATAACAAATTCAGTTTCACTCACTGATTTCTCCTGCGGATTTTTTTTCTTCCTTGCTAGATTCGGATTCTAAGGTTCAGAGCTCCTTCTTCTTTTCTTTTTTTTTTCTTCCTTTTCTTCTCTTCTTTCCTTCCTTTTCTTCTTCTCCTTTTTCCCCCATACATGGCCATTCCTTCTCCTGCAAAAGCTAACAACTCTACTTTCTTCTTTTCACTTCAATCCCTTATCTTCCTTTTCCTTATCTCTTAATCCTTCCACTTGTAATTCTTTCAATCAAGTCCTCATTTCTTATACAATTACATCTTTCCAAACTTCTATTTAATAACATCAAACTTTATTTCTTATTTAAATATTACTTACTTCCTTGCCAAAATAATAAATATTAACTCCCACCAATATCAATTTAATACATGAGAATCAACTTCTTAACTATTTATCCGAAATAATAGTAATTAACTTCAAACAATATTAATTTAATATAATCGAATAATCTTTAATTATCATTAACTTTAATCAATCTGGTTCAAGGACACGGATGTTACATGCTTTGAATCCCCAAGATTGAGAAAAAGAAAGAGAAAATTGAAGAAGAATAAGTAGAGAAAAAGAGAAAGAAAATAGAGGAAGAAAGAAAGAAAGAAAGAAAAAGAAGGAAACATAAAGAAATGAGGTTGCTACAGTAACCTCCAAAAATATTATTTTATTTATTTATTATTATTATTTTTATAGTAAAATATCCATTTTGATTCTTGAATGTTTCTTAGATACAAAACAACCCTCAGAACTTATTTCTATAACAAAAAAGTCTATAAACTCATCTAAAACTTTGAAAAATCTAGGACAGGATGTTGCAGACACACTGCCAAGCTCGAGCTTGACTCGACTCTTAAATTCAAACTCGAACTCGATCAAGTTTATTTTTTTGAAGCTCGAGCTCGCCTCAATTAAATGATTCTTATACTTGACTCGGCTTGACTCGATTAATTATAAAATTTTAAAATATATATTAAGATATTTAAACTCAACTCGAGTTCAAACTCACTCGATATGTAACTTGACTTGGTTCGATAAGATATTCTTGTAATTATATTAAAATAAAAGGATAAAATGGTAAATATGCACAAACTCAATCAAGCTCGATTAAGTTCGCGAGCCTATCGAGTCAAATAATAAGGAGCTCGAGCTCGAGCTCGAGTTTAACTCGATAATAATCGAGTCAATTTTGAATTTTTTTCGAGTCGATTTCAAGTAGCTCGCAAGTCGGCTTGACTCGGTTACACCTCTGATTCATGCACAAGACTTTAACCAAGCTTGACCGCTTATTTTAATTTATCACAATCGCCATTTCTAACAACTCACCACCCATCAAGCCTATAAAAGGTTCCACTTCTGCAGAACCAAGGTCTCTCCTCCTCTTCCTCTCCTTCTTTACTTCTCTTACACTATTTTCTCTCTATTTCTTATTTATAACATGTACTATTCACATCAAACACACACAAATACTATTGTTCATTATCTTTTTCATCATTTTATTCAATGTTCAGGCTCCAAAACCCCTTTTATATTGATTAAAATACTGACTTGAACATCGGATGGCTTTTGGGTTATCAAAACCCTGCCCAGAGATCCTTTTTCCTGAGTAGGCACTCTATCTTCCATTTTCAAGAGTTGAAATATGTGGCTTCCACAATCTCCTTATTTTAACATGCTGAGCTGGGATGTTAGGCAACTCACATCATTAATTCTCAATATGGATGAAAGTTTCACCCAAAAGTTTACATTGATTGCATGCATGTACTCATATAAATAATAAATGGATAAATGAATAATTGAGAATACAATCCATATCTAAACCAAACTTTTAAAATCTCTTTTATGTGAAAAATTGAACTCTAGTATGATTATTTATATCTAATACTCATATTTCTTGAGTAGCAGTCTATGGACGTAATTCTTGGCGTTGCCTTGGCCAGGGACTTTATAGGGCTGTAAATGAGCCGAGTCGTTTACGAGCTATTCGGAGCTCAGCTTGATAAAATTCATTCGAGCTTATATATTAAAGCTCGTTTCATAAACGAGCCGACCTCAAACTATGCGAGGCTTGGCTTTAAGTTCGACTCGTGAAGCTCACAAACAAACTCGGACAAAAGTTCGCGAGCCGGCTCATAATTTTAATGTATTAATAATTTAATTTTAAATATATAATAGATAAATTTTTATTCATTTAAATATTTTAAAATATATTATTACAAAAAACTTAATTTTTATTCATTTAAATATTTTAAAATATATTATTACAAAAAAAAAACATAAGTTTATACTAACTTATTTAGTAAATAATTTATTTTAAAATTTTTAATGAATAATTTTAATTTATATTTTGTATTTTTAGAAATTTCTTTTAATCCGTTTAAGCTCATTTAAACTCGTGAACAACTTGTGAACATTAAACGACATAGTAAATTTGGCTTGTTTATAAATGAATCAAGCTCGGACTAGTTAAAGTTCGGCTTGGCTCGTTTACGCCCATATACTCTACCAGGGCATGTACCTGATCTATCCCGCTGGATGCTGTTAGATTTGGAGCCTTGATTGTCACCTTAAATCCTAGTTTGATCCGGCCAATAATTTGTAGAAGCCTGGTCCAGGCTCAGACGGGCCGTCCAAGCTCAATTGGATAGATTCAAGGGCATTCTATACATGAATGCAAGCTTAGTCCACCTGCGGGTGTAATTGAAATGGCATGGGAAATTTGAGCTCAGAGTCTAAAATAAACGAGCTCGAATTTGAGTTCAAGCTCAATCAACCTCACTAACAAATTTAATTTTTCATTTATATAAAATTAACATTTCAAAAAAATTATATAAAATTAGAATTACGTAATTTTTAAATTTATATTAAATAAATATTATATCACATGACTACTAAGACTCTTATAAAATTAATTTATATAACAATAAAATAATTAATGTATATAATAAATAAAAATTAGCTTATAAAATATAAATATTTTTATAAAGAATATTTATAGAATTCATGTTAAGCATGTGAACATGTTATTGTATATTAATTTATTATATGTTAATTTATTTTTTATTTATGCTATTTTGTATTATATAAATACTGATTTTATCTTAATGATTAATGATTATTATAACATTTTGTGAGGTTATTAGTTCAATTTTTACCATTTATTAAACACATGTATTTTTTTCATTTTAAAATCTAAACTCGATTAAAGTCACAAGCAAATTTGAACTAGTAATTTGAGACTCAAATTTGACTTAGCAAGTTACTTGAGTAGCTTGAATTCGATTTTGATTCAATTAAATTTGAATATTTTTTGAGTTAATTTCAAATAATCCATGAATTGTTTATTTCGTTTTTATATTTTGAATCGTGAATTGTTACAGTTCGTTTACGCTTTCTAAATTCACTACTGTGTGAGTTAAACTAAATACAGAAATATATATATTGTTATATGTGATAAACACATATAACATGTACATTGTTCAATTTTTTTGTTTTTTATTAGAATTTGAAGTGAATAAATTTATATGCAACTAGCTAAGCGGACAACATATACAGCATCGAACTGGTGCTTCAGAATCTGACATTTGCTTATGAATTATGGATATGTGCGAAGTCAAAAATTTCTAATTTTTGAGAGAAAAGGACTAAATTAAATTTAGAAAATAAAACTTATCAATTTTATTTAAAGAATTAATAATTATATTTTTTAATTATTCATCTTAAAAAATTACTAATAAATCATTTCTTGGTGCCTTACTAATTGACAAATAATTCATTGATTAATTACAAGTTAATCTTGGAGACTAAAACACAGTTGATTTTTTTAAGGAGAAGGAAAAAGACAAATCATTTTCAAAGCATGTGTTTTCAAGTTAGGGGTAGGTTTCTCTAATAAGAAGTTCAGTGCTGAGGCCCACAAGTAAAAACATATGGACCCACAAAAAGCCCTAACACTGAATCTAATCCACTAAACTCTAATTCTACTTCAAGCAATGGTGGGACGCCACATCTCACACCCTATTTTCATATCTTCCAGTCACACATTTTTCACGCACTGCATTACCCTATTTTTCATCTTTTCTAGACCCTCACCCTTAGTCCCTTACCCCATCCAAGATGGGCCACGTATATCTGCAATAACAATAAATAAATATCTCTATTATTTTAGTCGCAATCTTCGATATTTTGATGACTTCTTTGTCCTTATCTACCACTCAATTCAACAACCACAGAGACTACTACTAACACTCTATCCACTTGGAGGAAATGATCCAAGAAATTAATCATAAGATTGTAAAGATCCATAATTATATAAAACGAGACCTATCTTATTTATATGGTAGTTCTTAATCCATCATCAACATTAAAAAACGGTGCGTTTCAAGAACCACCAGAAACTCCACACAAGCAATTACCTGAATGAGCTTAGTTAAAAAAACTAGACACCCCACACATACTAAAACCAGGAAAAAAAAATAACACAGTACTCAACACCCAAACACCGCTACTTCCAATATTTTAAAAAAACACCACCACTGCTGCTGCCACCGCCGATGCTACTAAGATCGTCCGATCTAAGAGAGCTGACCGCAATCAGAGATGACAACAGGCTTGGAGGTCCTACCAGAGGACGAGCCAACTTTCTCAGCAGCCTTCACCACATCCACGCCCTCAACAACTTGACCGAACACGACATGCTTTCCATCGAGCCACTCAGTTTTAGCAGTACAGATGAAGAACTGAGATCCATTGGTTCCAGGTCCAGCATTAGCCATTGACAGCACACCAGGTCCAGTGTGTTTCTTGACGAAGTTCTCATCGGCGAACTTCGCTCCGTAGATTGATTCTCCTCCGGTGCCATTTCCGGCGGTGAAATCGCCTCCTTGGCACATGAATCCAGGGATCACACGGTGGAACGCTGATCCTTTGTAGTGGAGTGGCTTTCCGGACTTTCCGTTTCCTTTCTCGCCGGTGCAGAGTGCACGGAAGTTTTCGGCGGTTATTGGTACGACATCGGCGTAAAGCTCCATCACGATCCTGCCGGCTGGCTGACCGCCGATTGACATGTCGAAGAAGACGGTGGGATTCGGCATTTTAGAAACAGAAATGAGATGGAATCTGCAGAATTTGTGTTTGATAGGGATAGGGATAGGGATAGGGTTAGGGCTTTTTTGGGCGGATTTGAGGGGTTGTTATATAGGGGAAGAGAGGCGGTGAATATCTGTAGAAGGTAGATTTAGACCGTTGGATTATGGGACACGTGGAGATATCGTGAGGAAGTGGAGATTAACTGTGGTTAGGTTAGGTTTTTTTGTTTTGACTAGGGTTAAGTTTTTGGGATCCTATGCGGTATATACCCTTTCTTTTTTTGTCGCGATTCGATTAGAGAGAAAATGACGTCGTTTTAATCATCTCGCGTGTGAATTTTTTTTTTATTTTTCTATTTTTTTTAGGGATGGGAAAATCACACAAATTAAAAGCATTCACATTGACAAAAAAATCAAGCATTTCTTGCCCCGGTGGTAAAGTTGAGACCCTCCAAATAAATAGTTTGTAATAGTGAGTTTATAACAATAGTTTGTTATATTAATAGTTAATTTGTAATAGATTGTGACAATTGTAGTATCAGTGCTAATATCTATTAACATTGTTTTAAGCTCTTTGATATGTAAATTTCATATGTACCCAACCAAATAAAAATAACAATAATTTGACAGTATATTGCCACAGTTAAGGATAAAATAGTACAATGTCAATTTTGGCAGACCAAATAAAAAAATTGAACTTTTTTTGGAAGACTTTATGATGAAATGGCTTGATTAACATGACATGACCAAAAAAACAAATTTATTATTATTATTATATGCTAAATTATATCCATTTTCATAACTCTACATTTGAGATTTTTTCATAGCTATATATGAGATTACATTGACATTTCCTTCAGATATCAGCTTTTATTTCATTTTTAAGGCCACCAAAAAGAAATTTCTAATGTATTTACAGAAAACCAGATAACGAAGATTTGCAATCTCAAATTATTTAATTGGAAGATCGTTGCAGTGTCTCAGAATCTGATAAACATCGGTGGACTAAAATACTATTGCCATTATAATTTTACAGTAAACAGTGATATCCCAAGGGAACTCTGGAAGACAGCTGCAACCATTCATTTTTTTATACCTGAGTTTGGATGCAGATTTACTTCTTAATCATACAACACGGATCTAAAAACATGTAATCTAGGCTAAATTTATAAAGAGCAGAGATGAGAGAATGGAATAACAAAAAGCACCTCAAAGATTTTCTTATTTTTCTTTTCCCCCCTAGTAATGATGAAGATTCAAAGATTGTTCTGGTCAAAAGTAGTGCTTAAAGCTTGAAGACACTCGGCTACTTCAAATTTATTTGGCTATATAGATGCGGATAATGAGATGCGAATGTTAAACAAATCGAAACAAGGACATTGACATCTCACTAATCACATAGCTGACAAAGAACATCAAACAACTTTGCCATGGCAGAACATCAAACCCTAGGCTTAAAATCGTCATTCACCAAGAAAATTAAAAATAAAGAGCCCAACAACATACTCACTCCGTTCACTAGAATAAGTAGCTGTGGGTGACAAATAAAAAATCCCTCTTCCTAGTGGGCGTATGCTGAACATCTTTGTTAACAAAAGCAAGAAATTTCCTTTCAATCTCAAAGGAAAGGCTGGAAGAAAGGGCCATAAATGAAATGAGCTAAAAGAAATTATACATTCCTTTACTCGTAGCAAAATATTTACCATCTGTGCCTATCATTCTCATTCTCTTTCTAAACCTACCCTGTTCCTGTGGTTTACTTATGTCTGCTGAGTATTTCACAAGAAACCTTCAGTTTGTAATAATCCAGGATAGACAAGTGATAATATCTGTTTCAAGGATTTTATAGATCCTTTCAAGAAAGCATGCCCCTCCATTGCTACAGGGAAAAAAAGAAATGAAAAAAACAAAGAAAAACAATATTATCATAAAAGAAAAAATCCAACAAGGAAGAAAGAAATCATAGATAGGGGAGCATGATGAAAGAGCTTTACCTTCTAACAACAATTTGACTTCTTTCGAGAAATCCTCAACACGCCCTAATACAGGTCTTATTCCACATATCTGCAGAACACAAAGCTCTAAATATAACGCCATCTCCATTATTTGAAGCAGCATGAGACAGGTGTCTTGGATTTCAGAATGAATTTGCTTCAATTTGTTTGCATTGCAGAGTTCAGAAACAACAGCAATCGTTTGATCCTGCATTTTAAAAAAATAACAGTGGACAAAATCAGTGACTTAAGAGTTCTACATTGAGTCATTGACAATGCAAGTTAGGTCAGGTGCTTGCTGCTTAAGCACAAACAAAGTTCATACAATCAATCTAGGCAATTGAACCTTGCTTTTTGATTGTCCTAAGCCTTAAATATCCCATCATTCAGAGGATAGAAACAAAGTAAAGCAAAAGCATTATTTACCTGCAAACCATGTAATATTTCAGGCATTGGAAGCTCAGGAATATGAGCAAGATCGATAAATCCAACTTCTTCTGACCTTTTGACAAAGCCCTCTGCCTCTAAACAGAGAAACTTCAAGAGAAGAAATGCAATTCTGTAGATCTGCAAGGCAACCATGTCCGAGAAATATGTTGGAGAAACAGGACTAGTAGTTTCAGTTGATTGACTCTGGATTACAAGAGCAGTACTGGTGGTTGAGGAAGTGGAAGGTTTGGGCTTTGATGCACAACAGATAGGTGCAAGTGCAAACCACCCACGCCTGCTGTTTGCAAATGATGGTTTCTTGCAGCACTCAAATTCCTGTTTTGATATAGGAGGACATAAGAGAGGGGCCATTCTACTGGTAGATTCTCCAAGACGATGAATTCCTCGACTAATAAAGGCCAATAGATGAATACTTTTCTCCCTCAACTGTGAATCCGTCTCTTTCATGGCTTTAACCCAGAAATTCCAGTGTTTTGCTAGACTGCAGATCAACATTAGGGTATGCCCTGTTTCCTTCAGAGCATTCAAAGAGGTTTGAGTACTTGGCACCCGCAGTCTTTTCTTGTCATGTTTATCAGATGGTAAATCAGGTGCATCAAGGTAAAAAGAAATCAAATGAGCTTTCTCTGAAAACAGGTATGGTATTACATTCTCCATGACACGAGTACAAGAACTGTCTTTCAAAGAACGAACCATAGCTGTGACCACAGCCAAGCCAAGACCCCAAATATGTGGAGGCTTGTCATCTTTTTCAGATGACTTTGGGAAGCCAATGTTGTTAATAATCATAGCGGATGGCCTATCATCTAGTAAATTGCCAAACAATACCTGAAGAGATGAGAGAAAACCAGAACTCAGAAGCATTTCAGCTCCTTCTCTGACACGCGCCAGAGTCAAAAGGAACTTCAACTTTATTGGAATAAATTTGAGAGTACTTTCTTCTTGAAGCTTTAGAATGACATGCTGCAACTGAAGATGTTTCTGAATGATAGGGAACCATGTCTTTGGTGTTAAAAAACTTCGAAGTACTAAGTCAATGGTTGTCAAGGAGAGGCCACAATGCTCAGAGGTAATGCATTCACATAAAATGGGCAATAACCCCAGGCAGACATTTGAAATCTCTGCAAAGCCTTCTGATTCCTTATCTCGATTTGTACTGAACTCCAGTGCAACAAGAAGCAGCATAAGCAAGACCTTCATTATTTTTTTAACCCCAATAATGGATGACCTGAAGTCAGTCAGTGCTTTAAGCCCAGAACCAGAGGTTTTCAAGACAAGGGCACAAGCAGGTAAAGGCAAGCTGTTTGGTGCAGTTCTTACAAGATGGAGAAGTAATTCTGCTTGTGCCAAAAGGCAATCAAGAATCTCTTTAGAGGCATCAAGAACTGGAGTCAATGATTTCACCGTCACATGGAAACATTGGCATATATGGTCAATGCATGACAAGCAGACTTGACCAGGTATAATTCCCCGGGTAGCAACCTTGCTCTCCAGCAACTTCACACAAAAGTAAATTGGAATCATTTTAATAAGGATAATAAATCAAAGAACATGAAAACAGATGCATCCAAAAAGAAAAGAATGTATATTGCTGAATAAGTCTCTGATATAGCCTGAAATTCCTGATACCTTTGAATTGAGCACAGTTAATATTCAGTAATGAATGTTTAAAACCAAAAATTTTCATATTTATTTAATTTCTTATTAAACTGGGTTTCTGATGCCTTTGTATTCAATAGTTTTAGTTGGAATAAAAATAATTTACTAGCAGAGAAAGAAGAAAGGTACAAATTGGAGGAAAATTATGCAACCATGAAAAAAAATGAAGCAACCATCCATCACAGGTATGGCATTTTTTCAACAACTTGTTGGAAGAAGATGTGATGATGCTCATTCCATGATGTCACATGATAGTTTAGGCCAAAACTGACTCAAACCATATAGAGAGAACTATCTAAACAATAGCCAATTTATTTTGAAATAATAACTTTGCACCCAAGTTCCCTAATGCCCGGTGCCTAACACTCACCTAATTTCTAAAAGGACATGATCAATGGCATTGCTCTCATTATTTGTTAGATCCAAAACCAAACACACAATAGAAAAGCCAAACAAACAATTTTGATAAAATATCTCAAACTGTTAGATTCTAATTGACCTAAAATATTAGTTATAGTGAACACATGATGAAAAAAAATTATCCAGTTCACAACTCTCAAATATTTGCAAGACCATATCAAATCCATAAGAAACACTAGGAAACTTAGTATTGCAAATATAGGGACTGCAACAAAAGCCAATAAGAATTCACATACTTACATTCCCTTCATACATGGTCAAGACAGTTATCAATGCTTTCAGTATAGACAGCTTTGAACTTGAAAGCATAACCATTGAATTCACTTGCTGCATGCAATCCAGCATAGTTTCTGCAATTGCTTTATATTCCTTCCACTCTGTGTAATCCCACATATCTATTCCCAACTCTGTTCGTATATGAATGAGGTCATACAAGCAGACGCTTTTTCCATCTGCAAAATATTCCTCGTCATACTTTTGGAGGTACTGCAAACATTTCGAATCAACCAAATACAGAGAAAGTTCTCTAAATGGCCCAGGACCCATTTTACGGCCTTCAAGCTCTCCTTGTAAATGATAATACAGATCATTAAGAATCAGACTTTTTAGTTCCTTTCCCACACTGGAACAAAAATAAAACAATTAGAAAAATAAAAATTGAAAACATAGCAACAGCATTATCTAGATTTGCAATATAAAACCATTTATCAAAGTATTTCAAGCTGTTGTGAGGTGGAAAAACCAAGCATGTCATGATAGTGGTAAACAATAGAAGTAAATTATTCATTCAATATCAAAAAGAAAGAGCAGGTAGTAGCATGGATTGCAGCCTAGATGGCATCATTTAGCGAATAGCAATTACCCAATAGAAACACACAAAATAACAAATAAAAAAAATGGTTGTCCCAATGAAAACAAAAAGAACTAAAGTTACTTAGCAGTCATATATGAAATATGACAAATGACTGCTGCAGCACAATGTAAAATTGAACTTTCAGGAGTAGCTAGAATATTTGTAATAAACAAGAATCTTATAATTTAAAGAAAATAAAAGAGCATAGACATACCTAAATTAAAACTAATGGTAATAATAAAATCTAGGACCATAACTCAAAATGGTCTTGACCACAATATAAGACCACTTTATATGCAAAAACTTCAGATTCAGAATAATACATCACTTCAACTACTAATATCCACCACACCAGTCATATGGAATGGAATCCATAGCGCATAAAAATTGACGGAAGTTTAAATTGGAATGCTACATACATACATATATATATATATATACATGTACAAACCTGTAACCCCTTTGTGAGTATTGAGCCAACAGTTCAGAAAAGGCAGGCTGACAACTTAACTGTCAAGAGTGAAAAGAAAAATGTAATGAGGCTTCAAAAACTGAACAGCAAAGGAGAAAATTGGATGCAAGAATGAAAAAAAAATTACAATGAGCTTTCCAAGGACTCCCTAAATAACAATCAGTTCATTAATTCTCTTTTTATTTCTCAAACTGAATAATATTAAGTTCACTCTCGAACCATTGACATGTAAAAAATATTCACTTGGTCATGTAGAGAAAGGAACATACATTTTCAGAAGTGATTAGGATTTTCTCAACCAATGATACAGACAAACTTCCAGTATTGCCAGATTCTACTTTCCCCATCACATGGACAATGAACAAACTGGCAGCAACCTGAAACTTACAGAAGGTAATTATCACATCACCAGCAATAGATCCTAAACAGACACACAAGGAAGTCAAATAAGAGAATGAACAGCATTTAATTCAGCATGTTTGTACTCAAAGCAGAAACAAAACCACGACTTCCCCTCAAATAGGAGATAAAAAGACGTAGGAACATTGAAAAGTTCACCTTTGCACGATAACAAATTTCATTGTCATAGTTACAAGAAGTATACGACTTGATTAGATTTCCCAAAATAGACATATCGCACCAAGTTGACAAGATATCCTTCAAGTCACAATCATTTGCGAATTTTGTTTTTCCGGTGCTCACAGCATTCTCTGTGCTGTCTTTATACTGAGAGGCTTCTTTTATAAATGACTCAGCATGTAACAGCTTTTTCTTCAGAAACATCTCATATGTCACTATTTCCAATATGACTGATTGACAACAGTATTTGTACGCCAAGCTTTGAGCCTCCTTTTTTGTCAAATTTTCAAGCAGAGAAGTTTCTGAGCTGGCAACTAATAAAATACACTCGCATAATTGCTTCCAGAACATCTTAGAACTCTTTAGACACTCCAAAATATTTATATACTGAACAGCCCCTTGCCAAAGTGCCTTTAGGAAATCAAGTACAATAAGCAGTACACGGGGATTGCTGGAGAAAAAGAGAATCACAAATTATGAAGTAAAAATATAAGGTTCAATCGTATCAAACAGCAGACAAGCAGGATGTAAGATTTTGTAAGCGCTTGAGAAAAATTTCATTTTTAGAAGATATATGTACTGACTCCACATGTTACAACTTTCTTTCCTCTCTCTCCTCTAACCCTACCCTTGCATATTTTCATCTCTTCTCTCTACAATTCACTTTCTCCTGCCCCCAAGCACTAGATTTTATCAGTTACTTTCATTAATGCTAGTTTTGTAGGTTATGTCAAATAGTTAATCAACTGTCAAAGAAACCACGCAGCAAATCCTTTCTAGACAACCTGTTAATAAGATTGCTGGATTTTCCTATATATTGCATAAGCGCATCAAGCAGACTTGATTTGTAGGATCGCTGTAGATCATTGGAAGTTTCACTTGTTGACTTCTTCACACCACCAGAATTACTCAATTGGACTTCGATATCAACTTTTGGAGTTAGAACAGCAACAAGAAAAGCTGGCTGCATAAAAGAATCAGCCATAAGCAAACAATAACAGGGCAAACCAAAGATACTATCAAAAAGAAGTATACTTTTATTTTAAGAAAACAAACAAAAAAAATACTGATTCTAGAAGATTCAAGCAATATGCTCCGTCCAATCACACACACAAAAAAAAAAAAAAGAACAATGCTGAAGACATTTTACTTCTTATCAAATACTTTGTTTGGAATTTAAATTCAAATGGGTTTGTATTTGAACAAAATCCAAAATGAATTTGGAGGACCAATTAATGAGTATCTGAAAAAAGTACTAATCATCTGTAATTTGAAATCCTGTTTTTAACTTTTGATCTAAAATAATAAATTTTGAAATCTAATATTACAAATCCTTTTTTCATTTTCAAATAAAGGACTTCTAAATTTGTAAACTTCAACTCATGAATTTGAGATGTAATAATTGAAATCCAACTTTCAACTCTAAATTCATATATCCCAGATCTGTATTCCATTTTGACCTCTATATTTTGTCCTAATTGTCCTGTCTCCCATCCTATTCTATTGTTCTCTGTACTCCATTAATTCAAACTGTCCTGATTCTGCACTACATTGTTTTATAAAAGTTTTTTACCATCTTTCCTAGATGTGCTTGATCCATAAAAGCTGAAAACCAACTCAGACTATTGGGAACACTATTGATATGGATAAGATCCTATCTCTAGGCGCACTGTTTCTCAAAGTTAGAATACAGAAGCAAAACTTGACAAATAAACATCAACATGATAATAATCTTGAAGTTCATTGTCAGAACCTTAATGAAATCAAGCAGTCAATATAAGGCATGGAACATAAACATAAAACTTCTGCATGCTTTAACAGACCTGATGGCGCGCTGCAGAAGTAAGCAGATTAACTATAGCAACAAATAATTCTTCATTCCGCTCTGTCCCCTCAAATAATGTGCGTTTCACAGAATGCCTTAAATCTGCAATCTAAAATGAAGTGGTTAATCAAGATTCATATCAGAAACGTCTATAATAATAAGAAAAGAGGTAAGAAAATGAAAAACACAAACAGCAAAAGTCAAACCTGCACATCATCCAGACCAAAACACACATTACTAGACAAATATGGCTGTAAATAGTCTGCCATAATCAACAATGCAGATAATGCTTTAGCTGCCCCAACCTGCATTGCCTGCATAGAAAAATAACAAAATTGTTGTCTGACATGGAAAAACAAATTGTGGAACAGAAAAAAAAAAAAAAGAAAGGAAAAAACACATCAGATTATGTATGACAGTCGACAGAACATCAAAGAAAGATACAAACAAAAAAATCTGCTTCCAGCAACTAATAATCCTAGCGTCTATGGACCCAACATCTTTTGATCTTCAAACAACAAGGGTTTCTAAAATCATGCTCGAATACCCATTAAACTAATGGCTGGCATGATTTGACAAGGGCCTAAGGATGCTGATAATACCATGAGGAGAGAACTTTCTCAGGCAAGCGCACAGAGTTATCATTGCTACAGAAATTAAGAAAGCACAGCCATGGCATTAGTAGCATCACAATAAAATATGTAAAATATGATTTTGACCTCCAATACCTAAAACTAAATTGAATCTCCAATACCTAAAAGTAAATTGAATCACTCACCCATGAGAATACAAAGAAGAGAACCATTGCATGCAACAAGATCTTGATTTATCACAGCTGTTACTCCATGATAAATTTGTAGAATGAAACATTGCTCAGAAAATAACTGTTTTTCATTCCTTAATAAATATAGAATGACCAAGAATCAGGAAACATAACATATAGCAAATTAAATGCATAATTGAGGATCTGTATATGAAAGGTTAATAAAACTACTAGGAAAAAAAGATATAATTAAGGATTATCACTTTCGTACAGGATTGCGAGTGAACGACATCAAGGAAATAACAGCTGCAGCAACAGGAATCGGTTTCAATGAAGATGAGAACACTGCTTGGTGAAAGACAGGAAGACCAGGTGAGATATCCTGGAAAAAATAACCAATTGTCACACACGTATATGCACATTTCTAACAGTTCAGTGAAAAGAAATCGGCAATCCGTCAATGTACCTCAGAAAATTTAGAGAGCATGATATACATAATTTCCAAAGCAGAAACAATAGCATGCTGAAACCCATCTATCTCAACTAGTTCAATGAAACGGCTGACGTAAAGGTTCTGTTCAAAAAAAAAAAGCAAATGAAAACATTGGCCAATTGGAGCCTTGGAAGATAACATAGAAAGAAGGTAAAAGCCATAGCTGACCTCTAACGTTCGTTTAGTTGTACAAATGAGTCGAAAGATTACACCATGGATAGAAGAATCACAAAGTAAAATATCACGGACAGCCACCCCCAACTTTTCAGAAAATGAGATAGTCATCATGCATGTTTTCATCACTTCCAACACCTAAAACAGCAAAAGCACAATTGGAAATTCATCTTTCCAGCATTTTAAGTGAAATACCAAAGAAGAACTGTCTTCTCTAGTTACAATCCTATTTGCCATGTCTGAACCACCTACAGTTTTAGGCTTACGTCTAACCATCAGATCAAATTAGAGGAATGGTTCCCTAGACACCATAATAATATCATGAAAAACATCGTGGAAGAGTCCATTTGTGAACATTGACTTATTTTTTTATAAATTGGATCTTTATAGTCATGGAACCTCACTTAATCCTCCATGGCTTTGACCATCTAATTTCAAAGTTTATCCAAAAATAAAGCCAACAAAAAAGAAGATTAACCAGGCTGATGAACAAGGGCACTAAGCCTTGTAAAGATATTGAGAACATTGGCTTATAAAAATGTCATAGTAGAAAACAATTATGGGAATAGAGTTACAAAATAAGAAAATAATACCTTCAATGTTACTTTCCATCTAACATGTTTCACCTTGTATTTCCAGTACTCATGATTTATTAGAATATACTGCAAAGCAAAAATAACTAAAGCCAGAACAAGATCATTATCTAATCTTGCCTCCATCAGCTGCAAGGTAAACTCCAGCACTGCAAAGAATTACAGCATATAAGTTAGAAAGGGAAAACAATTTATACGAGAATTACAATTAAAAAAATTGATAGAAGCTGGAACCTAGGAGTGAGCAAATTTAAAAATAGCAGGAAAAACAACCAATTATATAAAGTAAAATAAGATGCCAAACAATAGCATCCAGACATGCCAAATTAACAAAGTAAATCATTTCAGATAAGTGATAACGTTCCTTCCAGAACACATGTTCAGTGTTCACAGAGGAACGTTAGAATTTAATTTCAATAAATATTGCATTATTTGCACTTCCATTTGCTACTTTTTAAAATATTCATTAAATCATCTTGCTATCAACAAGGGGTGCACAATATCAATGTATCACAGGGTACGAGAAAAAATATTTGAACAAATTTCCAGAAGAAATTTTCTCTCCTCTCTTCATAAGAATATCCAGGTTAGCTGACAACATAAAAGATTAAATTTATTTTCACTGATATCCTTAAAATCATGTAAGATGTTGCATCCAACCAGGTAATTGATATGCTAACTCAGACACAAGATTCAGAAACACATAACATTCTACTAGTGAAAAGCCAACCATGAACTTCTTTGAAGCAAGGAATAAACAGAAAATATAATAGATAAAAAAAAAATTCAAAAACTATTAGTTCTTGTTTCCTTTTAAACATCTGTTGTATCAATATTTACAAAAGCAATAAAAAAATCCATCTACATTCAACAGTCATACATCACACCAACTTTTTGTCATTATGAAAAAGGGTAAAGCATCAAGTGAAGGAAACATATCAAATGAAAAGCTAGCTGTGTACAAAGTTTGGTTTAGTTCAGTTTGGAAGGGATATTCCAAAAGGAACCAACCACCAAAAAGTAATCCATTCATTCAAAACACTGAGATACTGTTTGGGCAGCAGTTTGGACCTTTTGTTGAACTAAAATCTTAATTCGTTTCTTTTTACATTCTGAATTTGGACTAAAATTCAAAACAAACTCAGCCATTGAGCTTCTGAAAAAACAATAAACCAATAATCTTGAGAATCATAATAATAATAATATCATAAAATTTTATCATAAATATATATCGAATTCTTATTGTACATGATACAACAAATACCCTCATAAAATTTAATAAAATTTTACAATCTAAATTCTACATCAAACAATGAAAGTCAACAAATTAAACCAAGTTTCAAGATAAAACCTAAAAATCATACAAATTGAGATATCAACATCAAAACCACATAATTTTTAGCCTACACTAAAGGCAACTCAATTGGGCTTAGTTTGGCAATTTTCAAGGTAAAACCATAAACTAAACCGATCATTGAGTTTTCAAAATTTTCGAACTGAACCATATTGTAATTCTTTCAAAACCACAGCTTAAATCCAATTTGACTTAGTTTGGAACTTCAAATCAATTTGGCTGGTTTAAGCACACACTTAACACAAATCATAATCCAAGGCATGATCTACAAACTAAAAACATCCATCAGTCCATTAAGATATACCCAAAAACACAACAGGCCATGAACATATACAAAAGGTGCTGAAAATGAAAAAGCATAGAACAGCTGTAGACAACTGGACATGCATGCCAAAATTAAAATTTCAAGCTTGTCGCTTATGAATAAGCATCTTATTTGTGATACAACAATTTGTCTCATTATTATAATTAATAAATTTTTAGTTTGAAATAGAAACTTACATGGGAAAACCCTTAAATATCTAAATGAATTAAAATGAATCATGGTAATCAGTGTGATCAGGGCAGAAGATCCCACTTCAGTTCATGAAAATATGACTCAGAAAAATTATGGGACGATATAAAAAAAACTATATAATTTAAAATGTGCATGCTCCTGCACACTCAAAAACCAATACCACATGATATTATGTGTATATGACTAAGAGCAAGAAACATATATAAAGTATACCTGAAATTGTTAATGGATTCTCAGAGTCATTCTGCTCAGAGTCTATTAAGAGCATTTTTGCCAGTTTCCCAGAAAGCAACCACGACCCACTAGGATAAACAGTGTTGTAGGATTAGATAACAAAATCAGCAGAAATAAAAACAATCCTGACAATTGAAAAGCACAGCTCACAAGATGAAAGTGACACTCCATTTGAAGGACTAAAAGAAAAACAAGCAAGATTATTAACAGCTAAAACCAAAGCAAAAGAAGGCAACAAAAGATCATCACCAACCAAATCCACATAAATCTCCCACAACATGCAGGGGGAAGAGAGGTGGTGGTTGAGAGCTCCCATTACCGACTGCTCTTACTGTAGAGTGTAGCCCCAGGAAATGAAACTCAACCAAACCAACACTTTGTGCGGATATCTTATAGTATTAGTCATAAAACCGATCTTGTTGATTAGAATATGTATCCTCTCATAATTGAGTACAAAGTTTAGCAGACTTGGCAATAAACCAATTCAGAAAATGCAGAATAGCAACTTAACAGTAGCACTATCCCTTCACAAATAATTAAAAAATACTGATTCCACACAGACAATCTTCCTATAGGAACAAGAAAAGCAAGGAACAGCACAAAATATATAAAGTTGCAACACAAGTGAAGTTGGCCACGTTATCAACTAATGAAAACTACAATTCGAATAACAAGAGATAAAGATGATTCAATGATGTCTGTTATAATTGAATGTAGAACTCATATTTTGATCCTAGTGCTTACCTTGATAAGCCAACATCGTACATGCTCATCTTTAAGGTCATCTCAAATATATTTGATTTCAGAGCAACAGAAGCAACACGAGATGGAGCACTACCCAAGAAGAGAAAAAACAAGTACATTAATGATTGGGGTTGCACTTGTGACCTCGTCTTCCAAAACAAAACATATTCTTGAGAGTGCAATGACTAGTTATTGCATGGAGCAGCTAGTAATCAAAAGAGTTTAATAAAAGCTTTGGAGAACTTCAGACACTAACAAAAAAAAAAAAAAAAAAAAAAGAGAGAGAATAGCTTGCGCATACAAATGACTATAAGAAGACAGGAACAATCACAAGATCATCCAATAGAACCAAGGATCAGATTTACCACTTCAACATCTTTGCCAAAATAGTGACACCCATAGACATCATTGCAGCACCAGTAGAACTGGGAGATGAATTTTTTATCACTGCACATATAATCTCAACCACCCTGCAGCAAATAAAACAACAGAAGTTGATGCAAAAAGGAGGAAAAGAAAGAGCCAATCAAAAGATAAAATGAAGAAAGTTTTCAATTATGAAAAAAGCCAGAAAAGAAGAAACAAAAAACTAGTGGCAAAGAAAGGCAAAAGTAATGGTGTCAGTTAACTACCACAAATTCCTTTCCATCTGTCTATTCATTCCAGCATCTTGAAGATAAAATGAGTTCCCAAGGTCCATCAAAGAAAAAGTTACAGCCTTCAAATGAACATGTTAGAAGAATTAGATTGGAAAAGAATAAGACTTAAGACCTAGTCCACGCAACAAAATATCAAACACCTATTCTTAAATGTTTCATTACTGGCAAAGAGCTCATCTAGCTACTAAAAAGAAACTATCAATAACAAAAGTACCGTGCTAAAAGACACCATTCGACTAAGAAGGTCGAGTGTGAGAAAAACTTCTTCATTGCTCTCCAAATACAGCTCTTGGGCCAAATGCAAAAGTAGGATGAGCAACCCAGATTGCTTATACTACAAAAGAAAAGGCATTTAGTGGCAGGGAACAAACAGGTGACAGCAATTGTAATGAAAAATTTCAGATAGCTAACAATCGTTTCTCTTCCAAAACGCAGAGCTTCGTGTTTTTTGGAGTGTCCAAATCATGCAGACAATGGAGATTGCACTAAAAGAATTTAAAACATGTATAAACAACTCTATAATTTTTTATTGCACGATATTTTTAGACGTACAGCGGGCCCTTCAAAAGTTATTTGGATAGGGTGCTACAGCTAAATACTGTCAAATGAGGATGTTTATAAAGTTCGTCCGGACAAACAAATCACAGAACATATTTAATTGCAACATAACCCACATAATTTTTCTTCATGTTTATCAAAAGAAACTTTTCATGTTTTACTCTCAAAATATTGGCATGATGCTCTCCATTAGGAAGGATGCAAATCACCATGGCATGAATCCGTTTAGCATTTGCTCTTTCACACTACAAAGAGAAAGTGCCATAGTGACAAAGGTACATACAAAGCACCAAAAAGAAAAAAATCTACTGTGCTAACATTACAAGTGCCGACATTACTTTTCTCCATGTATGTGACCACAGTTAAATCCTGAACTGAAATCAATTTTATTGAAAAGAGAACTGAATGAACACAACCACAATTACCAAAGATTAGGCAAGTATTCAGAGACTTGAGCCTTTACCTCCCAACGTACAAGAGCAGTATTCCCACCAATAACTTTCAAGACATGCCCGTGAGTTCTACTGGGAATAAACAAACCTTCCACCCCAGGAATATGCAATGGCAGATTAGTTTCAACAACTTGTGAGACGTTGTCCACCAAGGATTCATTAGTAATTTCAAACAAGGATGATATACCAACAGATTTATCAAAAAAGTTAAACCTGTTCGCAAGATGAAGAAAAAATTGCATGAGTACAAAATATAGGGATACAATCCACCTTTGAAACAAGATGTGCATATACAAATTAAAGAGCTAATTTTGGGAACTTTCAGCAGAGACTTATGTTAGAAAGTTACAGGAAAAAAAACGGATATCAGGATTTAATGACACCAGAAATTCTACCAAATAACAAACCAACACCTTATTCATATTTAACTTAAAAAAAATATATTTAGCAATAAGAAATTTGCAACCCATACAGCAAAAACCAATTACTCAATTCTAATGGAGAATCATGTTATGTGCAGATCCATTTTCTTACATGTACTCAGCACCCATGCCAAGCATGGACAAGTTCCCAAGTTGTCAATTAACCAAACTCAGGATATCTGCACCGCAGATACTCAGAAAAGGTTGGGTACAATCAGGGCAAGTGCCTGATAACTAAGACAGATGATCAGGCTTGGTCTAAAGGGTGCCTACAGTTTCATGTCTATGCAACCAAAATGAGGAGAGGGGACAGCAGATACAAGAGATGCATGCACATAACATATAAACAGCAGAAAATCTTGCAAGCTAAGGAGAAATTTAACTTTCACAGCCATTAATGAAGATGGAAGAAGGCTACAAGAGGCAGATAGAAATGGTAGTGCAAACAGCACAGTTCAGTTAGAATGCAAAATGCAAACTATGGTTGAAATTCCTGACAAGACAGATTGCATGCAGCAAAGGATATTCAACAAGAAAGAAAATCATGCCAAACACGCATATGGGTCCTTTATTGTTACAACTGATAAATTTAAACAGATTACAAAAAAAAAATCCACAAGATCAAAACCAGCAGAAGATGGTGCAGACTGACACAGAGAAGTTCCAAGGACAAGCAGCAGAAATCCAGTGGAATAAAAACCATACAATGAAGAAACATCACAATGAAGCAACTTATCTTACTCAAGGTACATAATAAATTTTCTTTCTACTTCACCATTAAGAAGAAAATTAAAATTGCATGCTGCACAAATTAAGGACTTGTAATAGAATCTAAGGTGAACAAAACCCTTAAAAAGACCAACAGAAATCACTTACACACATTCCGTGGGCCAACTCCCCTCACAAAGGGATGATAAAAGGCGAACAAGTTCTGCAGTCCGGAAGGGAAATTCACTCTCTAAACTACAGAGAAGACACCGAATAGGGCCATCAATGAAACTTTCCCTGTCCCAAAACTGATTACAAAGCGATTCCTGCGTGTTCATGTGCAAGAATCTGCTCAATCAGTATTTCGTAAGTTATACAAAAAAAAAAGTCAAAAACCAACTGTTGAAGAGAAATGCTAACGTATACAAACCTCTCCCCGATAAATTTTGCAAAGAATATCCAATATGAGATTAAGAGTACTGTCTTCTGACTGCAGAATTAAGAAAGAAGCCAGTGTAGAAAAAGACAAAAATAAGAAACAAATGCCTTGTGAGCTATTTCAAAGATAAAACATATACAGTTACCTGAAGATTAATCTCATAAGATGCAATAAATGCTGAAATAAAAGTTCTCAAGACACTTCGATAACCAGCAACAGGCCCCTAAAAATTGAATAAGGCAGAAATAGCAACCACCAAACAAATTTCAGTCAGTTAACCCGTTGAAAAGATTGATAATACAAGAACCTATCCGCAGTAACCAAATTGACTCTAAACTAAGAACAGCAATTAGATATTCATCCTGTACTGCAGTAAGCAATGGCAATAAGCTTTCAGTAACTACTTGCTATCTAGGATGCATGGAAACTTCAACAAGCAGGTATTTCCTTGTACCCAAAATGTTTCCATTACGGAAACTTCAAGAAACACCTCAGAAACTTTTTGGGGCCATTTCTGCAAATTAAAAGAATTTGAAAATGCATTTTCACATTGTTTTCCTAAGCAAAGAAAGAAAATAAATTTAGAAAAACTCTATATTTTTTTTTTGTAAACTAAACAAAATAATTTATAATTATACTATTAATTGGTAGTAATGAATAAATTTTTTTTAATGTTTATATATTTTATACTGTTAAGTTTAGTTATATGCCTCTATGTTTTTAATATTTACAAATTCCCGTCTCACTGCATCTGTTCCCACATTTTCCCATTTCCGTTCCCACGCTACTTAGGTTGCTATTTCAGTTTTTTCTAGAAAAAAAGAATACTACTCTAAAAAAAATAATAATTAAAATATTAGAATAGTGAGTTGTGGTATTACTATAAAATTACAAATTAAAATCTTTCTCTTGCTCTCACAGCCCAAAAAAAACTGAAAATCTAAGCATTTTGGTATGAATCTAGAAAATATAGATTTTACATGGATGGCTGGGGCATATGAGATGTAGCAGAGTCAATGAAGACAGGGACTATAAAACCACCTCACATCCTTCAATCAGGACAAGATATGAAGTAGCTTATTTCCAAATTCTCAATCAAATCAAGTAACTTACATCTGACTCCTTCAGCAAGTCACTATCAAGAACTTCAACAAAATAATTCAGTGATTCACTTTCAAATGCTTGACGGAGATAACCAACATGATCAATCTCCTGTGGGAAAAAAATCATCAATATTAACAATGTGAACATCTTGGTTAACGTAGCCATTTGAAAAAATCACCTACCATTAGCATATTATTTTCTTCTTTTCTTGGAAGTGATGTAATTAGACAGAGACAAACTGCCCAAGTGAGTATCAGCGGTCCAGCTTCATTCGTTTCAAAATCATTAAAACTAGATACCAACACATCAATCTGTTGGATATCAGCCAAGGAAAATACAGAAGCACCTGACCTAAGAAATAACAAAACAAATCCTGACAGTCAGAATAAGCATGTAATAAATAAGAATTGCAAAGATATTTTGGAGGGGAGAAACAACTGATGTAAAAGCCCCTACAAGATAAGCATAACTATTACTACATAAACCATCTGTGCAGCTATTTTCCATCAACCCAAATAAAAAAGAAAGAAAGAATAAAAACCAGACAACACCCTCTCCTCCAAAAGAAAGAAAAAGGGTGAAAAAAACTAAATTAAAGAGCAGCAAACATAATGTACCAATGAAAATTGAATAAAAGGATAAGTTATTCAGGTACCATAAAGAATAACTATTACGTCCGGAACCCCATGCTAATGCTTAAAATTACCAAACACTGTTAAAAGACATGGAAACTGTGATGGTTCTGTTTGGTCCAGCAATTCAATTGGGGGCTGGTTAGCAGCTAGCTTTCAGTAGTTAGTTGTATATACTATTCAAAAAATACAAGAAATAAAGGTAAAATAACACAATAACTGAATTGAAAACAATATAAACCAATCCCCCTTCCCCCTTGAAACCCCATTTATTTCCCTCTCCAAAAAAGATTAGACAATGACTTAAAAAATGTCTCACAAAATAACCAATCAAACAGTTTGCATCTACTATCATGTAAGTATTTCATATATACAGTTTTCCTGATTTAGAATGTGCAAGCTATTTTCCATTTTGTATTGTGGAGAAGGTGATGAAACTTGAATACAACTTCAACTAGAGATTATATTATAAAATTCTGGAGTTGCGGATTTTATTTGATCATTTTTTGAGAACAAGCCGCTGGTTATTTTGGAGTTTAACTCTTTGATCATTAACTTCCCATTATCTAAACTCAAAGTCAAATCTCTTGAGACTAGTCTTCTTAGTAATACAGTTATACTTATGTCTCAAGTTGGGGAATGACAATGAACTGCACAGCTGCAAGTTTGCAACTACCTACTACCTTGAGGTATATCATACACATAGCACATGCAAGGAGGTCACTTCACAAAGTTAGACGAACAAGAACAAAGCTATTCAACAAGCACAGCAATTCTTGGAGAATTGAAAAATCCTTAGGTTTTGCAATAGCACAGGGACTCTAACAGGCAAAGGAAAAAATTTACACAAATAAATATCTTAAACATGAAAACAATATTCTCCTATTGTTCCCATACCATCAATAAGCAAAATAAGATAAATAACTCACGTCAAATCTCTATAATACATATAAATATACATAAAACCAACTAGGAACATAGTAGAAACCTGAAAGGAATTTCATCATGAACCAACTGAAGAAGATTTTCCAAGTCCAAAGTTTCCATTAGGATGAGCAGCAACTGAACTTTGGCTTGATGAGAAGACTTTCGCGCTTCGTTTGATATTGCCAACTTTCTGAAGTTATAGGACCCAAATAAGATCCCCTGGAGTACAGTGTTTAAAAGCCAAATTAGAAGACAAGAGAATGACAAAGTTTTCCTCGACAAATTAAACAATATACCTTGTAAAGCGAACATAGCTTTTTCCATGTTTCACCATTGCAGTTACAAAGTGACTCATAATAAATGATGAAGAGAATGTCCAAAACCAGATTATCTTCAATCAATGTTTCCTCAGCCCACAAAGTAAACAGATCAACATTCTGTAAAATATTCAAATAGATATCTAATATCAATAACCTTTAATCTGATAATTGATTCAAAAAAGAGAAGCAGGCTTTCATTTTCTCACTTGTAATGGACTTCTACTGCAAAGAACAAAAAGAAGCTATAAAGTTCAAAGAAGAATGATCATATCTAAAAATACCACATGATTGTGGTAATGAAGTATAACTAAATTTGATCCCAACAAACATTTTTTTTTTGTTTCATTTTGCACATTTAGGCTCCCTTCATTTCATCAAAAATATTTTCCTTGCAAACAAGTTGACTGTGCCTGCACCAAAATTAGTCAAATGAATATAATTTCCTAGTCAATGAGAAAAACGCTTATTTTCTTGAGAATTATCACTTGCCTCCCTAACAAACAGAAACTTTTCAGTCCTCAACAAACTTGTATGAAGAAAAGAAAAATGAACCACATTGCCATATGCTAGTTCATCAACCAGCTTCAATTGTCACCCAGCATCAGCCATTACTATTAGTTGATACAAGTTCCATGAGCCTCAAGGGTGTTGATGCACACACGCACGTGGACGTATAATTAGGGTTAAGCCCATGTAACACAAAACCAATTAGCTTGTGTTAAGACTCGATCTCCACCACTTATTAGCCACTTAACTTCTTCATATTTTTCCAATGTGGGATATATTTATATTCTCCAATACTCCCCCTCAAGTGCATTTGGGTCTGACCTAGTTGTTACTTGCCAAATACAACCTAGCCGCACAAACGAGGCCACAAACGGGCCGCATCCAACAACGTAAACGGGCTGCACCAAACTTCACAAGCCCAGGATCACCACTCTCATACCATGTTAACACTCCATGGGTCTCGAGAGTGTTGGCCCATACACGGACATGTGGACTTACAAATGAAATTGAGCCCATGTAATACAAAAACAATTGACTTGTGTTCATACCCAATCTCCACCATTTATAAGCCACTTGAATTCTTCATACCAATGTGTAATATTTTATAATTTAATTTTCTTATCTATGTATCTCCATTTTAGAAGCATGGAGTTCCTATAAGTCCAAATATATTCAAAATCTTTCTTGAAACAAAAACATTTAATCTGATTTATTTCAAACATTGGGCACAAATTTGTGATTGATTTTGAGAAAACAAAGGAATATATGTTTCACTTAGAAAAGTTGCTGGAATACATTTTCCAAAAATTATTTTCCATGAAGCACTCAGTAACAAAAGAAAATTTTATTAATGAAAAGAAAATTGCAAAACAGAAAGCACAGTAATCCTCCTTGTGATGCTACAAGTTTAAAGAGACAATGAAAATTGACCAAAAAAAAAAGCTCTCAGCTCACATAAAATATCAACCAAAGACACTGTAAACTGCAAATGCAGAACTCCATAATAAAATATGATTGTTATCCCTGACAGTAACACATAGACAATTTTAAATTTCTCAAAAGACGTAGCAAGCCAAATTCTAATATAACCACATTCTCTAGTTTCCTATCACATACAATTAACAACATGCCAGTCAGAAGATATGAATTCATTTGAAGTATACCATCTCCTTATGAGGACTAGAGGATAAAAGGTCCTGCAGAACAGAGATTAATTTGTGCTCCAATCCATCAGAAATCAGCTTCATCGCCTCATCTCTAATGACATTTTCTCCTTTTGAGCTAATTCCAACATATACTGCACCAATATGCAACTGCAAGCATTAGGATAACAAGATTCACAATTCAATTTGTTAACTGATACAATGTTGCTAAACATGGGAAGATATTTGCTGGTCATGGTTTAAATAGTTTCTGTGCGAACTTACATAGCAGAAAAATCAGGAAAGAGAACACCTAAGAATTGAAATATGTGACAAAACTGAGAATTAAAAGACACCACAGGAAGAACTCACAAGCATGCATGAGAATCTGCCTGGTACACTTCAGCAAGCACTGTCGCTCAATGTAGTATTGAAGCGATACCTTCACAGCAATGTGAACCATTAAGAATATTAGAATATTTCTGCCGATATGTACATTACCAAAGAAAAAATTGATGCCTTAACACCAAACGAAGAATGCAAACGATATAAACACTTAATTGAGCACCACTTTATCATTTATAATTAGCTAAACAACTACAGCATTTCAAACATTTAAATTCCGGGTTTGCCAATAAACAGTAGGGAACAAAAACATATTCACTAAAATAGAAGGACAGACACCTTTTAGACGTACAAAGAAAATAGATAACATGCAGAAAAAAAAAGTGATAAAAAGAAATTCAAGCAGACTACAGAAGTATGAAACAACAAAACAACACACTTACTAAAACTAGAATTTCTCCAAGATTTAAGCGAAACCACATATAAAAGCGAGATAGCTACTAACCACATGAAGATATTCTTCAACTATAGAATCAACAGCTAATTCATTGCTCTCAAGAGACCTTTCCAAGAAAATGTACGACTGCACCTCATCTAAACACTGAAATTCACAAGAAAAAAAAAAACAAAAACACAAGTTCAATATACATAATTCACATTACCCAAAAAAAAAATCAAAAATTTTAGTCAAAAGAAAAAACTAAATAGCGGAAGTAAACATATGCACTCAACAAAAGCAACACAACAATTTCTTGAATAAAATCAACCAATTCCAATACCATAGAAAGTTAACAAGAAACTAACCAAATAAGAACTAATTTGGAAAGCCTTATCTTTCAATTCAGGCTTTACAGTCAATTCATGTGAGCCAATTTTCACTTGATTTGAATTCAAAGCCTGTCTAGACTCTGCATTTGGCGGTTTAAATAGAGACACTGTGTCCAAGAACCACGCATGATTCTCCTTCAACTTCTTCTCCTACACAAAAAAAAAAATCACAACGTCAACAATTATCAACAATGTTACTCTGCTTGTAGAGATAAAGAAAGCGAGAGAGAAAGAGGCGATTACTAGGGACGGAGGAGGGAGTTGAGAAGAAAGAGGAGCGTTTTCGAGGTCAGTGAGGATGGAAGCGAAGGAGTCCCACAAGAGGGATGCATCGACAGACTTAGGGTTTGACATTGTCGAACAGAAATGAAAATCTAAACCCTAAAAAGGTGATGAAGAAGAAGAGAGGCTGAGCAGTAGGCAAAAGGACAAAGTTTAGGTATACATGTAATTTGATTTCATCTTTTCGCGCTTTTAAAGATTTTTGTGCGAGCAGAGGGCTTTAGAGGGTGCTTGAGCTATTGTTGCAGTAGTACTTAGGGGTGAGCACGGTCCGGTTCGGTTCAGATAATGTAATTCTCCGGAATTGCTCCATACTATCTGAGATTTAAAAATTAAAGCTCCGGAATTGCTCCAAATTTTCGGTTCGGGATAGTTCGGAGATTAAAAATTTCGGTTCAGTTCGGTTCGGAGATCGGTTCTTCTCCGAATTAAAAATTGCGGTTCAATTTGGTCCAAATTATTTAGCTTGTCATATATACTCTAGAATTGTAATATAAAACTACGTAATTTTATCAAAAAACTACGTAATTTTACCTAAAATTATATAATTTAATTTTTTACTTATATATTTAAAATTAAT
>CATIWO010120403.1:0-20268 GCA_949673435.1 Macaranga tanarius | reverse complement strand
TCTTCTTATTTTTTTTTGTCATCTCCTTGTTTTTTTATTTTTTATTTTTTAATTTTCTTCTTATTTTTTCCTTGGTCTCCTTCTTTTTTTTCCTTTTCTTCCTTTTTTTTTTTTTGTATTTTTATTTTCTCCTTTTTTTCTTTCCTTTTTTTATTTTTATTTTCTTATTATTTTTTTCTCATATCCTTCTTTTTTTTTTCCCTTATTTTTTTTAGTATTCTTCATGAAATTCAATAAAAGTGTAAAAGATTGTTTCATATACGAAAAATAAACTAAAAATATACGAAAAATAAATATACAAAAATAAACTAAAACTAAATAAAAAATATATGAAAAATAGGACAAACCTAAAACATATAAAAAAAAATGATAGAAGTAAATATTTTAAATTATTAACATTCTTCTTGATTTTAGTTCTGCAATTCTAATAGTATGTGTGTGCACACACACACACTTATATATTTCTTACAGTATAAATCATTTATATAATGTTTGGTTCAATTTATTAACAAATTAATTTTATTATATAGATTTTTTATTTAAATTAAAAGTTATAATCAAATTTTTTTTTTGATGTTTTAAAGTATATTGGAAACCAATAATATATCAAAAGTATGCTCATTGTATACTATAATATATTTATTGTTCATATATTTGAATTTTCTTTAGGAATTTATTTCTTGTGTATGATTATGAATTTTATTATTTTAACATATAGAATATATATTGTATTTAAGAGAGATAATTTATAGAAAATTTGTATATATTTAAGAAAATGACTTTAATTATGTATATGAATTGTATCATATATATATAATATAAACGAAAAATAAACCTAAAGTATTCGAAATTGAATGAAACTGAAATATCAAATACATTTTCTAAAAACACAAGAGATGATAATACATATATTTAAGTTATAATACGTTGGATATCATTTGAAATATAAATAGTTGGGAAAATATAATAAGATTGTTCAGTATTCTTCATGAACTTGAATAAAAGTTTTAAAGTATATCATTTGATATATAAATAGTTGAAAAAATATAATAAGATTATTCAGTATTCTTTGTGAACTTGAATAAAAGTTTTAAAGATTATTTCATATATAGAAAATAAACCAAAAATATATGGAAAATAAACTAAGTAAACGAAAAATAAACTAAAAGTTTACAAAAAATATTTTAAGTTTTATGTCTTTAGAATTTCTATTACAGTCACTTAAAATTTTTTGAAAATGAAATTATCGCTCCATTTTTCATTGTAATAAATAAAAATTGGCCAAAAGCTCTATTTCACCCCTAAACTTTACACTTTTGGCTCATGACACCCCTTAAGTATCATTTTAACTACTAGCACTCCTAATCTTCTATTTATAACCTATTTAACCCCTGACCTTGCAGTGTAAGTATGTGTTTAATCATTTAAGTGACAGCGTGGCGGCGAGCGTGCAATCAAAATGCTTGAAGCGTGTTAATCCCATAAAAAAAGATGATGTGGCAACTTTCAACAGTATAAAAATTAATAAAAGTGACGTGGACTAATTCCTCTTCTTCTTCCTTGTTGTTTTTGAAACTTAACCTAAATCTTGCTTCTCCATTGTCCTTTTTTGTTTCATCAGCTACGGTGCTTCAATTTTTTATTAATCAATAGCCAACATGCTTAACAATATAAATTATCAAAACCTCCCTGCTTGTATTTTGAATTTGAAAGGCTAAGTTGTAACTCTAGTGTTAGAACTATATGTTGCTTTTGACATTGTTGCAATATTCAAGCTCATAGACAGTAGAGCAGTGCAAGCAATAATTTGAACAGTTACAGTTCAAGAGGCTGCTTTGTTCTCCGATATTGATAAAACCATCAAAGGCTTCCCTATTGTGTCCTTGACTTTGCCTGCAATGACAACACTAATGATGGGTAGGCAATTGCCATATTTCTTTCAAATGAGCAGCCATATCTCCCTTCACATGCAATGCATAGCTTCTATAGTAGGTGTCTTCAAGTGGTGAAAAGTGACAGCAACATACAAAGAAAGTAGCAGTTTCTTTACTGATTCTAGAACTATAACCCACCTTTCTGACGTGCTCAAAGCTGTGAACTCAAAGATAGAATATCACTCAGCTTTCTCTTCAATGGCTTTTACTTTGAACCCACATATCATAGAACATGAGCTTAATAAGCTAAGGATCAAGAGCAATAAGGTCTTCATTCTAGCAAAATCTTCTTTAGAATTAGCTATTCTGATCTTTGAGAAGGGCAGCATATCAGAGTGTCCAGAACTTTTCATCTTTTGTAAATTGAAATCAATATACATAGTATTGTCAGACCCCACCAATAATACAGCCACTATTAATCTCAACATCTAAGAAAATAAATCAACAACGAAAATCAATATCCAAGGAGGTGATTGGTAGAATATGAAGATTGGGAAGAAATAGGATACATCCAAGTCGCAACTAGAATGAAGACTAATTTCTGAACACGAAAAGCTAAAGAATAAATACCACTGACCTCATTGAAACTTGAATCTACCAACAGCAGAACTAGGCCGGCGAGAGATGTCAGAGGGGCGGCGAGTGGCAAAATTATCACTACCCAGGTTAAAGGATTGAGAAACAAAAGGTGCAGATTGATGAGCTTGGAGCAGATAGGATTGATGAGCATGGAGAAGAGAGCAGATTTTCTTACAACTATTGATGAAGCCATTTTTCAATTTGGTGATTTATTGTGGTTCTTGATTCTTTGATCTCTAAGAGCTGAGGTGGTGGTGGTGGTGGTGTGTTGGGTTTCGGGTAAAGATAGAAAAAGGGTAAAGTTCTTTTTTGGTCCTCGGTAAAGTTCTTTTTTGGTCCTTATTTTTTGTCCTTAATTATTAGTTAGTTGGCTTATGTTAATTGGTCCACATCATCAGCTAAATCCATGTCATAGCGCATGTGATACATATAATTTCTTTTGCTAAATCAAGGGTTAAATAGGTCATAAATAGAAGATTAGGAGCGCTATTGGTTAAGATGATAGTTGAGGGATGTCATGAACTAAGAGTGCAAAGTTCAGGAGTGAAATAGAGGTTTTGGCCAATAAAAATTAGTAGTTATTCCATTCTTCAAAATATAAGTTGCGTTAGAAGTTAGTTTTTAAAAGTTATAATTAAATTTTTATTTGTTTTAATATGTTTTGAAGTGTATTGGAAACTGATAATATACCAAAAGTATACTCACTGTATACTATAACATATTTATTATTCATATATTTATATTTTTTAAGAGTTTATTTCTTGTATATGATTATGAATTTTGTTGTTTGAATATATACAATATATATTATATTTAAGAGAGATAATTTATAGAAAGTTTGTATATATTTAAGAAGATGACTTTAATTATGTATATGAATTATAAGAAATTGTTTCATCTACTGAAAATAAATAAAAAATGTATAGAAAAAAATAAAAGTAAACAAAAAATATTTCAAGTTTCATGCTCTTGGAATTTGTATTTTAGTCACTATGATAAAAAAAAAATGTAAGAAATTGTTTCATATATAGAAAATAAACTGAAAATATACAAAAAAATAATAAACTAAAAAATATTTGAAATAGAATGGAATTGAAATGTCAAATATAATTTTTAAAAAATAAGAGACACTTTATACATGTCTTTCAGTTATAATATATTATGTTTAATAATAGTAATAATAATAATAATAATAATAATAATAATAATAATATTATTATTATTATTATTATTATTATTATTATTATTATTATTATTATTATTATTATTATTATTATTATTATTATTTATGTTTTGAAGTGTATTGAAAACTGATAAGATACCAAAAGTATACTCATTGTACACTATAATATATTTATTATTCACATATTTGTTCCCAACTAATAATTTGAAAACCAATAATATACCAAAAGTATACTCATTGTATACTATGATAAATTCTTTTTCTTTGTTAACATTAACTAACAATTTTTTTTATATTTGATTCATTGTGTATAAACTCTTTTTCAAAAAATTGAATATATATTTTGTATAAAATTATATAAGTATGAAGCCAGTTTTCTAATTATTTATTTAAATTAAAGATTATAATCAGATTTTGTTTTCATATAGAAAATAAACCAAAAACAAACAAAAAATATTCAATTTTTATTTTTTTTAAAAAGTTATAATTAAATTTTTGTTTGTTTTGGTATTTTGAAATGTATTGGAAACCGATGATATACCAAAAGTATACTCAATGTATACTATAATATATTATGTATATAAATTATATCATATACATAATATAAACGAAAAATAAACCAAAAGTAATTGAAATTGAATGAAACTGAAATATCAAATACATTTTTAAAAAAACAAGAGACACTTAATACTTATATTTAAATTATAATATATTATTTTTATTTTAGAAATAAATATTATTGGATATATAAATAATTGAAAAAAATATAATAAGATTGTTCAATATTCTTAGCATTCTCATAAGCCTAATTAATTGAAGCAGCCATCTAGCGCCTACTTTCTTGTAATCAAAATTTATTCCCTCGAGTTCATTTAATTGAATTAGTCGTCTAGTGCCCACTTTCTTGTAATCAAAATTGAGTGCTTTAATTGCCTAATAAGCCTACTATTCGAGCTTAACGGGTAAATGACATGCATTACTAAACACCATTCTATAAGGTATGAGCCTCATCGGTATCTTATAGGTTGTCATGTATGCCCATAATGCATCATCAAGCTTTTGAGCCCAATCTTTATATGAATTATTGACGGTTTTCTCCAAGATCTTCTTAAGTTCCCTATTGCTTACCTCAACTTGCTCATTTATTTAAAAGTGATATGGTGCTGAGACTTTGTACCTAATATTGTAGTGTGTCATGAGTGATTTAAATTGCTTATTGCAAAAGTTAGTTCTTCCATCACTAATTATTGCCCTTGGTGTACCAACCCTTGTAAAATTTGTTTAAAAAAACTTATACACCACTCAAGCATCATTAGTTACACATGCTTGAGTATTAACCCACTTAGATACATAGTCTACACATACTAGAATGAACCTATTACTATCTAAGGAAGGAAAAGGCCCTAAAAAATTAATCCCCAATACATCAAAAAGCTCAACCTCCAAGATTCTAGTTTGAAGAATCTCTTTAAACTTTGATAATCCTCTACTTTTTTGGCATTTGTTGCAACTATCCATGAACTCATAAGCATCTTTGAAGATTGTAAGCTAATAAAACCTATATTCAAGCACCTTTGAAGCTATTTTGTTATGTCAATAATGACCTCCATAATGACAATGGTATAAGATGTCATAGATATCTTTATTGAGTATACATCTTCGTACTATTACATTATTGCACAATTTTTATATAAAAGGTGCGACTCACACATAACTTTTAGCATCATACATGAGCTTTCTATATTATTGGTATGAATAGTCCTTTAGAATGTACCCATTAGTAAGGCAATTGGTTATAACTCTAAACCATGGCATCTCTTCATGCCCAAATGTTAGCAAAACTTCATCGGGAAAGGTTTTTTTGATTGAAGTTTCATCAGTAGAACCAATCATGATGGATAATCCGCTATAAGGTTTTTTTAGCCCTCTTTGTCATTGATAATCATGTTAAACTTTAGTAGCAAAAGCACTCATCAAATTAGCCTTTCCTTTGAGTCCTTTTTAGTGAGCAAATATTTAATAACCGAATGGTCCATGTAGACAACTACTTTTGACCTGAGTAGGTATGACCTAAACTTGTCAAAAGCAAACACAATGGCTAGCTTCTCTTTTTCTGTGGTTGCATAGTTGAGTTAAGCCTCTGAAAGAGATTTGTTTGCATAGTAAAAAATGGCAATTTGTTATCTTCATATTGTCCCAAATATATAGCATGCTCTAACTTTTATCAAAGAGATTGTGAATTTCCAAATACCTTTACCACAATGTGTTTGGATCCCAATATGCAATTTTACAAATTTAAAAGAATATTGTAAAAATAAAATTTGTATTACTTGCCTAGATTGAAGAGCGAAAAATTTTATAATAATGAAGCTTGATGAAATAAAATTTAAATAAGAAAGCTATTAAATATGAATATTGAAATTGAAAATATTGAAAATTTTTGCTATAATTGTTAATGATTTTTTTAATTAAGTTATTGATTGTTTATGATGATTTTCTATAGGTTAATGATTGATTGACTCTTTCTTCTTGATTTTATGAACAAATTCTTGATCAATTTTACTCAATTTAATTCAGCAATTACTTGCCATTAATTTTATTTTTGCATTTCTTCTTCTTATTTAATTCCTCAATTCCTCAAAAAATTTCAAAGACTTCACGTATGTTGTTGCATCTTAATTCCTCAGAGAATTCTAAACATAAAATTGTCATTAGCTTGATTTAGCAACTTTCAAAATTTCCTTTGACTTCTTCCTCAAGACTTTTTTTATGGGTTAGGCTCCAAAATTAATTATGGTCTAATCAAAATTTAGATTTGGGAACAAAAAATGCCCCTACATATAATTAGTTTTGGGTCAAGCCCATAACTAATTATATGGATATGTATCCATAAAATAAGAGCAGTTCTTTATTTTTATTCTTCTCTCATTTTTCATCTTTTTCTTTTTTTTTTAATATCCATCTCTTACTTTCTTTTCAAAATAACTCACCTATTTTTCTTTCAAATTCAAATTCCTTTATAAATTTACTGACCATCACTTAATTTCTTCAAAAATTAAAAGACCCATATTAATTTTCATTATTTCCTTAAGATTTCAACACCCCATGGAATTTTCTTCATCTCTACTACTTTTTCTTCTTGCACACCAAAAGCTCTCAAAATCTTCTTGAACCCTTAAATTCTTCAACCACTTTGATTACCCAAAACACAAATCCTTTAAAAATACAATATTTATGCCAATTTTCCTCCATTCTACTTATATCAAAATGCCTAATCAAATAGAAATTTTAATTTCAATTTAAAAGCTCACCAAAATCAATTCACTTTCTTTTCATTCCTTAATCACCAACTTTGATTATCACCAACATCACCATATTCCTGTCGTTGATGAATCATATAAGGCTGCTGCTACCACTTGTGTCGTAGACTCCACTAAAGCCTAATAGATCAATGCCTCTCTATCACCAACCGAAGACACCACCCCTTGCTTGTCATTGTTGTTATTATTATCGCTTGTGAGGCCCAAGTTATGCTCATCTTCCTGCCTCAAGTTGAAGCTACTGATAGCCTCAAGGAAACCCAACGTTTCCTCTCTAACGGCTGCTGGTCTCTTTCCCTAAGCTAACACAAAACTAGTCATTATCACCAAGACCGATTTTAAGGTTACTCCTTAAGCAATTCTTCAAATTATATGCATCCCAAAAGGTAAATTCTATCCTTTGCTATTATTATTTTTAAATTTTATAATAAGGATTTTTTATGAATTTTGATTGAGAAAATGATTGTTGAATTAGGTTATGCCTAATGCTTGAGACATTAAATTACTATATTGTGCTTCTATAGCTTGTAACTGAGAGTTTGTATTCTTGTGTTAATGATGATGTTATTTATGGATTTATTATTATTTGCTGCTCTAAGGAATTGTCAAATTGGTGTGAAATTACCTGAGAAATCATGAATTTATTTTAATATTGTTTGATCATTTGCATGCTAGCTGAAATTTACAAATTATTTTGATAATAGTTTGATGAGAATAAGCCAAAACATGCTAACTCCTTCGGTCAATTTTCATTGTTTGTAACATGCTTCAGGGTTTATGCCTTAAATTAGACTTAATTCTTACTGAATTGCCAAAATTTGATAATTGTATAAATTATCATCACCTTTCATGCATTGCAAACCAAGATTACTCAAGCAAATTTAAACTCAAAATTTATTTTGGCAATAAATTATCGAAATAAATTTTCTTATATTATTTCCCTAAAAATAATCCTGATTTAATCCACAAAATTTTGATGTATTCTTTAGGAATTTTAGTTTGATAACAAGCCCAAATAATGTTTAAATTTTGGTTTTTGCTTGGTGACTTTGGCTTAAGCAATTGCTTTTTCAAAATCTGGTTTAAATGCCTTAAATAGTATCTTTAACAGATTAATTTTCAAGCCTTTGGAACCATTTTCAAAAAAAATTCCAATCAATTAATGCTTTAAATTATAACTCCTCAGGAATATAAATTAAATATTTACTGAAGTGGTCATGATACTTGCTATAAATATAAACCTTTTACCACTTAGAATCTCTGACCATTTCAAAAATACTTACCAAATTTTTAGTGCAACAAATCAATGTTCTATTTAAATTTTGTTGTATCAAATCATTACTTGTGCACTTCATGTTTATTTTGGTAGTGCAAGAACCATAGCCAAAATTATATTGCCAACTTTACTTAATAGATCCCCTGAGGAACTTAACAAATTTGCCTCAATTTCATTATGAAAATGATGATAAAATTTTTTTCAAAGCTTATAGACAAAATTTTATAGCTCACAAGCTCTTTTGTATAAATACCAATTTTAGTTACTTATTTCCATAACTTTTGCAAAATTTACTAAGCAAGCAACACTTTACTAGTTTTGGCTATATAAATTACTTAAGTATGGCTTTTCCATTTGTCATCATCATTATTCCTCAGGCAAATTTTGCAATTTTCATAATTTTCACACCACTAGCCAAAACTAACTTGTAAAATGTTTTGGTATCATTATTTTTGCAGGCTTACTTAATAAATTTCATGAGAATCATTCATGAACATTGTTCTTTCATGCTAAATTCATTTATTCCTTGTTTCTTATCTGTCTTACTTTGATTTCTTCAAGCTTTTCAAACCAAACATAAATAACATGATTCCTTCACCTAATTTGGCTAAATTAGCTTTATTTCCTCATGACTATTTTACAAAGATTGTACTTTTTAGTAGAAATCTAGGATTGCATATTCTCAATAACTTGTTTTGCTTGAAGTATGACCCCATTATTCACTTTTACATTTTTAGCACTTTGCAAAATTTGCTAACAATTTAGATAAGGCAATTTTGGTCTTTAATGGCTTCAATGATGCACAAAGTTTATTTCCAAGTTGAATCTACTTGTTAGAAAGTCATTTTTCCATATGCCTATTTTTCTTATAGCCTCACTTAGTTGGCATAATTTGACATTTCATCTTCTTTAAATTGCACTTTTTCCTCGAGGTTTACTGTATATTTTTAGCTAATCTTCATTCATTTTGCATTTGATGCTAATTTTGCATTGATATGCACTTCATTTCTCTATAACCAAAATATATAACCCTCTTACTTTTGGAATCCCTAGATCATCATCCACTCCTACATCACTGATCACACCGCCAATACAACCATGCATTACTTATGAAATAAAATAGCCTATTTTCAATTGTTATACTACTGAAATTTCATCAACATAGCACTATTCATAGCACTCATTCACATACCAAAGAAACACATCAGAGAAAATAACAAATAAATATTAGCACTCCAAAACTCGTAAAATTTAAATTTTATTTATTTAAAGTAGTGGCTCTTATGCCTACTTTTAAAATCTAAAAAGTAAAATATTGCCACTATATTTACTAAGTGGTAAATTTCTAGCCTAGTACTAGTCACTTATTCGTTTATTTTGCTTTCATTTTTCACATAGTGGAAAATATCTTTTTTAACTCCACCTCCTTTGACACTCTTCTTAGAGGTTATTGAAAATGATGAAAATCAGACTTGACAAAAAGGCAGTACTCAACCACCTCTGTGTTTAGACTTAGCATTTTAGTATAGTCCCATACAAAATAATTCCCCTATGAATTACAGTTGAATCCACTATAAAGAAGGAACTAAGGGATTTTGTTGCTATCAATAGTAATCTCAATTAGTAAAACTGCTATTGCATTAGTTATCACTCTTATAAAAAGCTAAAATAACGATGGTAATTGCGATTAGATCTTCTTCACTTTTTTTCAAAACATATAGTCACTTAAATGACATTATATTTACTGTTAATCTTTTTCCAATGGATACTCTTAAGATTGGCTTTCCATTAAAATGAGCTTTTATATATAGTGGCTTTATATGCTTTGTCATCTTCACAAATGGCTTCTCAAAAACCACCTTTTTAGGTTAATCCAGCCTAGTGGCTTGGATTATTATGCCACTAAAGTGATCCTCCATGCCACTTAAGAATGTTATCTTTTGGTTGTTCTAAATCTTAATGATATCTTCCTTAGCCTCTTCTATTATAAACTCCCAAAGCATAGTCACAGAAGATGTAGTACAACCAAAGGGCATTGGCTTACCATCCAATGTAAAGTTATCAAATTCAACATCCAGTTCAATTGAATTACCAATGGACTCCTTTTTGTTTGAAATTAAATCTTCTATAATTTTACACCTAAATTTGGACCTAGCCTCTGTCTCCTTTTGCCTTCTCTCAACTGCTATTTGTCTCTAAAGTCTTTGATTCTATATATGAGTTAAAAGCTGAGAAAACTTCTTGCACTTCATCCTATACCATTACTTACTTGGTGGAATAAGTAGCAGTATTATAGATTTGGGTTGTCTCCTATTAAATATTAGTAGACTGCTTTCTTCCTTTCTTAGTCTGTAACAAAAATTATTTGGTGCATATGACCTTTTGTCTAATATTGGGAACCTCTTGTATAGAGCTGAGCTCCACTGGTTTCTAGACGTGTTTAGTTTGCTGTTGGAAGGCTAAACTGTTGGGTTCCAGGTCACAAACACACAACGGAAAATAAAATTTTTTTTGACCCTAACAACCCCACCAAGATCCAAGTAATTCAGATTAAATCAATTTAATCAAGTATAGAATCTTACTAAGATGAGTTCAAAGGCAAGATTGTAGGAAGGAAGAGAGGAGGTTCACTCTCGTGACACCTTACCTCGAGCTTTTCATTTTCTTCTTCCGGATTATAAATGCTACTATAAAGCACCGTCCTCTACTGGTATCCACACGAACAGATCACCCAAAATGAAGTCGGTGTGCTAGCACCTTTTCTCTCAATTTTCTCAAAGAACGTAGTTTTTTAAGGAATAATGATGTGCAGAGAACTCTCTAATTCTATATGTGATATATATATATAACTATATATATATCCATATCAATTAGGGTTTGGAGAGTCCTACTCAAATACCAAAACTATTTTAGTTTATTATTCTTTATTTATATTTATATATATATATCCTAAATCTATTTTAGATATATATTTATAAATATATTTTTCTTTTTAAAATTTGATTATGATAACTTTTACCATAAATAAATTTTAACCATTTACACATAAGAGAGATAATTATCTAATTGAGCTAATAAGCCTAATATCCATTTTGGATCTATTCTAAGTGTGTGACCCTATAGGTTCACATAATGTTGGCAATGAGCCTCCAATCCTATTGGTAGCCCATAAGTCATAAGTGGCCTCTAGCAAGACATTATGACTTCCCAAGTCATGTGAAGGTCAGTAATTCGACACAACCTATTTAACAACAATATTATAGTCCTTTTGTACACGATATCTTAGATTGAACACAAGGTATAGTTTATATCATCCTTAATAATTCAATTATTTATCGATCTCAATTAGACTAAAATTGATAACTCCTTATCAACCGATTTCAAGCATGGCCATGCATTTACATTCATTCTATTTTATCAAGGGGCCTATAGATATCCTCCTCATGATTAGTGAGGGACAAATTCCTTCTTGATCACTCATACTCCTCACATGATTCATTTTATATCCAATCACAATCTATTACATCATCCTATTAAAGATAACATTAGAATGTGTCAAAATATAAAACTCATCATGCAGGACTCTATAATGATCTCAGGTCAGAGGACTACAATAATATCATTGCAATAAGAATAACTTATGACAACTATCCATATAGTATTCTCATAGTGGTTCAATCCAGTACATCCTATGTACCTATGACTTGACTTTGTATCTCGTACACATGAATAGTAAAACATGATCGTCGGTCAACCTCATGCTAGTCTTCATTCATTATTTTTCCATAATAATGACTGACTAGGGATGATTTAGAATATAACTCATTTACCATCTAAGAGTTTACTACGAAGTCACACACTTGATGATCTTCAATAAAGTTAAACATTCATGGAATTCAATAGAATCAATATGATAAAAAATGCCTCTTTATTATAATAATGCAAAATAGACAAAGTCATAATATGGCCATAATACAATTGGCCTAGGGCACATCATTAACACCAATATTAGCACATTTTATTTGTTTGACACTATCACATTCTTTATATACACCATCTTTATGGGAAATGTATAGTTGGGTATCCACTACAGTGCTTGCAAACCTTGTGCAACTGGACATATAAGGAATGTGAAAAACATGTATGACTCAATAATGCATTGATTATATAGGTTGCATATGCTGATTATAAGAATATACGAGGTTTATTCTTAGGTTTTCATTCATATATTTTGGATTTGGCTGACATCATCTTGAATTCGAGTGCGGGTCCAATATCTCTTATTGACTATGGATTAAAGCACACCTAGGATAAAAATGAAGATGCACTATGGAGAAATAAGGTTGGGAAAGAGAGATTGCATGTGTTTGGTTTGTTCTCTATACACGAAAAACTAACCATGTTTCTTTTAATTTAATATACATGCAATCATCATTATTTTTTTCACCTTTTGCCATTTAACTTCTTAATCTATGAACTGATCATTCTGATACCTAGATTTGTTAAAACATAACTTATTGATACTTCTCATACTATTTGAGACATTTAGATGTTTAAGCTAAGGCAAAAGAATTTAGACATGTGAACCGGGTGAGAAGTGTTGATAAGTGATGTCTCTAACTAATTTAGGTACTTAAATAACCAATTCACAAATGGAAGGGTCTAAACTAGTAAACTACACTAATCTAATGAGTTATAAATGTATTAAATCTCATTTCTATTTCATATAGTCTTCATGCATACATCCACACATATAAATTATTATCTAACTCATGTTTTTCTGCAGTAATTATGCATATTTTAATAAGGCCTTGTATGATCATACCATGCATACATGCTTACTTTAATGTTTTGCAGAATCATAACATGCATACACACCATCATTTTCTAGTACTAACCTAATAATTTTATAGAGTCATATTTTTTCAAATACCTTCTTGTAGGAGTTGGAAAAAAGACACAATTTGAAATAAACTCATCCATCATATTGGTTATAGTAATAGTCTAGAAATAGTGGATCAAAATTCAAACCTGGGTCAAAAGTTCAAGGATGTCATTAAAGAGAGTGTCAAGAACCTTCTCACTAATAATACTACTAATGAGATCCTCTTATCCTAAATGAAAGCCACTACCAACTAGAACAATAATCCTAATATGGTCATGTCATTGTAGGTACTATGAATGAAGCCTTGGGATCTGTGAACTGTAAAGTTGATAAGGAAAAGGCATCTATGCACAGTCCTCTACCTATCAAAGAGGATGATGAGTATTATTAAGCTATGAGAGGAGTGCCATCATAGTCGCCTGCTAAAACTAGCCAATCAGACCAATCCTGAATCTTCAGAGGAGGTCAAGATGCTAGTCAATAGGATGGCTCAACTGAAGCTTTCACTTAAAGATAAAACCATCAGACAATCTAAGAATTTCACTAATCTAGCACTTTTTAAAGATGACCCATTGCTTGATGACTTCAACCTTCTAAAATTTATGAAGTTTGATGGTATTAGAGATCCCAGGGCACATTTGATGCAATATGCTACTTACATGGTGGCTACTAAATTGATGGAGTCATAGGTTGTGTACTTCTTCTTTAATTCTTTAGAAGAAGGGCCTAGATCTTGGTTCTTTGATTTAGAAGATGAGGTCAAGAGTAATTAGTTGAAGTTATCCCAAAAATTTATCTAGCACTATGAGTATAGTACTTAGTTTGATATAACAAGGAGAGACTTAGAGACTATGAAATAAAAACCTAGGAGACCTTTTCCGAGTACATTGTGAGGTGGTATAAAAAAGCCATATGCATGAGGGATCAACCACTAGTGGGTGAGCAAATTGAGATGATGATTAAGGGTGCACTTCCTCACCTCAGAAAGCATATTTTGTTTACACATTATCCCAGCTTCAAAGCTTTGCACTAAGATGATATTAAAATTGACGATGAGGAGCCTCAGCAAGCTAGGACTAAATTCAGGAGGCCTCAATAAGCCAACCCACAAAACCAAAACACTTATACCTATGAAACTGAAGTTAACTATCTTCAACCAAACCTCTTTCCTATACAAACCACCTACACCTATACAACTGAAATAATCCACCCTTACCAAACTCCTTTTACCACTAATATTGTTGCCTAACCAACTAAGAAATACTCCAACTTTAACCTACCAATGTGCAAAGTCTTCAAAAGGCTTCAATAGAAGAATCTTTTAAAACCTATGGAATTAAGACCTTTACTAAACCCATTACCACTATAAATTAACCCCAACCTCTGTTGTCACTTTCACCAAATTCTTGGGCATACCATTGATGAGTAGAGAACCCTTAAGAATAAAGTTCAAGACCTAATTAAGTCTAGGAAACTTGAAGATAAAAAAAAAGACCTAATGTAAAGACCAACCTACTCCTTAATTACTGAGCCATGTCACCACCATCACCTAGAACCAATACCATCTCACCTGGGTTGCCTGAGGATAATGTGAAGTGTCTATCTAAGAGATCTTTGAGACTAAAAAGAAAAGGCAACTAGAGAAGAAAAAAAGAGTTACTGATGCTACAAAAATAAAAGATTTTGAGCCTATACTATGATTCAAATGAAGATGAGAATGAGGATCCATCCACATATAAGTACATCCCAATTCCATATAATGTCCCACCTCATATGCTAACGGCAAAGAGATTAAGGAATACAATAAGGTTAATTCTTTAAGAATTGGGCCTTTAGATTTTAACGTAGAGAAAGAAATGGAAATTGAGGAAGATAAGCCTAAAGTCTAAGATTTATTGGGACAACCATCATGCAAATATGAATACAAAGTGAAGTACAGTGCTCCACCATCTACTAATATTCGAATGGAGGACATTGTGACCACAAGATGAGGGGAAGATTTTGATGAAGAAGATGGGAATTTGAAAATTAATCCTCCATAGGAACCATATACTATGGGCATTAACATCTAGTGTGACTCTACGAGAACACTAATGAGAAAACTGTATGAGAGGACATACACTAGAAAGGTATCAAGTTAGTATCTGGGAAGAAGAGGAAAAGGATGGCACCTTCCAAATCAAAGAAAAAGTAATAAAGCCAAGTGAAGATCTGAAGTAAGAGGAGATAAAGCAGTCAATTTATGAGATTTAGAAAGAAGGAGAAGACATAGTTGAAATCAACCACATGACTAGGAGTAAAAGATTCTACCAACTAGTTAAGAAGGAAAAAGAGGTGATAAAAGGAAAAGAAGTAACCAAGGAAGGCAAGCCAACAGTAGTAGTGGAAGACAATGATGTGGTCATGAATTAAGCAACTGAAGAAGACACAAGCTTAAGCCAACATATAGGATTTACTCATGGCATCAAAAAAGTATAGGGATGCATTAGTCTAAGCCTTAAATAATGCAAAGGTTGCAATAGATACTTCGTCAGAAGATATGATAGCATCTTTGATGCAAAATCCTATTAATGCTATCACTTTTTCCAATAATGATCTTATATCTGAAGGGTGGGTTCACAATATGCCCTTATTCATTCACACAACTATCAGGGCAAATAAAACTTCTTATGTTATGGTTGATGATGGGTCTACTATCAATATTCGCCCTCTTAGACTACTCCATAGGTTTAGGTTGAGTGCAAGTGATCTAGAATCCTCCAATTTAATTATTCAAGCTTATAATGATTCAAAGAAACCTAATATAGGTACCTTTAAAGTTGTTGTTACTACTAGAGAAATTGAATTAGTAACTGAGTTTACTATGCTAGACACTCCACCCACCTTCACTCTACTATTAGGGAGACCATGGTTTATCCACTTAGGGGCATTTCTTCTATAATCCATTAGGAGATTAAATTCCCACTACTTGAATATGGTTCCTCTAAGCATCCAAGTCTTGATAATTCATGAGGACTAGGCTAATACTAAGGTTGCTACCATGATGAAGAAAATGAATTATTTACTAGGAGCTTATATACATGGGAGTTACTGAGTTTCCAAAGTTACCTAGGCAAATAAGCAAGCATGGACTGAGGTAAAAGCTTGAGATGGATGATGGCAAATAGAAGGGTGATGTGTTCATTTATGAGAATGCATTGAAGAAATAATAGGGGCAGCATGAGACATGGGAAAAAGATAGGATCATTAAGCCCATGTTTAAAATCTTTACTGATGTGGTTGATTTTGTTACTGCCAAGGTGATTGAGGCATCAAAAGTACAAAAATAGAAAACTAAAAAGGAGATTACAAAGTTGATTAAAGATATGAAAAAGGAAGCTGAAGCTACTACTTGTATTGATGTTTCTACTCTTATTAAGTTTGATATAAATGATCTTTTAGAATTTATGTCTGAAAAAGTAGCCAAAGATTTGAGGAATTATATCAAGTAGTTTGTAGCATCAGATAATAAAAAATTTATGGGTATCTAAAGAAAGTTCATGAGAATTCGAGTTTAGTTGGATGTTCAATATCCATTAAAAAGATAAGAGAGAATTAAGAAAAGTGGGGATGAGTGGGTTTGGATAAATTTTAAGTTTAAAGGTTGGGTACCTTTTGCTTCATCTATAGTAAAGTTGGGCATTCTAAGAAGTTTTGCGAGTGTTAGATTTTCTAATAGGATCAAGTAGTTGAAAGGGCTTATGGTGCATGGTTACATGCTTGTTAGGGGTCATTTTCAAAAACTTGATAACTAATGATGAAAACATGAAAATATCTTACCATTGTAAGAGATTAATATGATAAATCACTTTGCAAACATTTTAAAACCTTTAAAAATCTTAAACCCTTACTTAATAACCTTACAGTGCCTGTTTGAGTTGTTTGCAGACCAAATGTAACTTAACCAAACCTTAACAAGCCCTTTACCAAACCTTGATGATGTTGGAGGAGAGCTTTTGGTTGATGGATGAGTGAGAAATTATTCTTTAACAGTGTTTATAGTGTTAATAAAGTCAAACCCTATGTAAGGGCTCTTTGTGGTTACTCTTCTATATTTTCAAGTCTAGTTTATGTTCCTCATGCCTTGGTTTAACCTTAGGAAATCCCAAGTTAGAATTCAAACTTTGCTCAACTAACTATTTTTATGGTCAAAATCAAGTTCCCAAGACTAAATTTCAGTCTAAAACTGTCTTCTTAAATTTTAGTGCATCAGTAGGTAACATTTAGCAAAAAGGTTAATTTTTCACGTTCAGTGGTCAAAGTGGGTCCCACACCTTGTCATATCATTATTTAAATATGATAAAATATGTTATAATTTCTAAGATTGATCACCAAGCAAGGAATATTCCATTATGCAATATTTTATGCCAAGTGTTAACCTTAGGAATAAAAAGTATATTTTATTACATAATAACCCTTTGTTTATATTATTTAATTACACAAAGATACCATGACCTAGTATTTCTATAAATAGTGAGTCTGAGGCATCAAATAGGAGGCTTTTTTTAGGTGTTTGTAAGTCATATAGAGAAACATCCTCTCATATTTCAAAAATAAACCAATTCTCTACACCTTACTCTCTACTCGACTCTCATCTCTACTCTTTTCCACTCTCTATTCACCATCAAACATTAACTATTTCATCATCCTTTCTTCTATTCGAAAACTAAAATCAATCAAAAACATCAACCTAAATCAAAACCCAAATCAAATCAAACCTATACCCTAGATTTTTTTCAATTTCTACCTCAATCTCTCTCATTTGGTGAGTTTCTAATCCATTTTAGAGGCTTAACACTTTTAAAAACACCTTTTTAATCCTTTAGGGTCATTAGTCTTGAGTGTGGAGCCTTATTTTCTTAATAATTTAAATTAAAAGTGCAAAATAGAGGCCCAAACATGAACAGTCGGCTGATTGTTTATGTTGTTAACCGGCCATTCTTGCTTTTTAGTTAGCCAAAGGAGCAGCCTGGGTCGGCTGTTCCTCCTTGAAAACTGACTGTTTATAGCATTTTCCCCTCTTTTTGATGTTTTTTATCCAAAATGACCCCAAAGATGACTTCTAAGATCACTAAAACCTTACGATTTATCTAGGGTTTGAATCAACAGTGACCTAAAGATCCTAGGATGATTAGACTACAATGATTAGACTTTGGGCCAAATCCTTTATTTTCTCTTTAAAGCTTTTAATTTTTTATCTTTAATCTTGCTTTTTACTTGTTTATTGATGTGTTTAAAGCTTGATTTTTCATTTACAACATCTCAGTGACTTTATATCATTGATGTTAAAGCTTTTCTAAAGTTATTAATCATGGTTTTGATATATGTGTATATGTGTGTTTGAATAGTACTAACCATATTCTTTGCCCTTATTTATTACTTATTGCTTGCATTCTTGCATTATTAATTGCATAATCACTTGCTTGTTTGCATTTCATATGTATGATGCATATCATTATCATGTGATTGAACCATTTTTAGATTAATTAGGATCAATTATATGTACCACAGCTTGCATCACTTGCATATTTATATGTATCCCGAATTTGCATCATTTTGCATACACCCCGAATTGCATCATGCATCATTTGCATTTGCATGCACCTCGGAATTAATTATTGTGTGTATCATGCATTGCATTCGAGCATATTTGTATCTCTTACATATTATATATCTTGCTCAATCTCTCAATCTATCAATACTAACTTTTGCTAACATTTTCATTAATTTCATTACTCGTTACTAACCCTTACTAACATTTCTATTAATATTGTACATAGTCACTAATATCTAACATCTATGGCTCATTTTTTTTACTTTTAAAGAAATTTACTAACTTTTACTAACTTGTTTATTCATGATGTTTATTTCTAACTCCATTCCAATTCCAAGCCAAGTTTATATGCAATGTACAATTAATTATGTCTATACAATGCCATATATATATATATATATATATATATATATATATATATGATATTATGATTTTATTAATATGAATTCCAAATGAATAAAACTTGATTAATGCTTTCTTTTCAAAATAAACTTCCTTTCAAATTCATTTGGTATTTTCTTTGAAAACTAGTTTCTTATTTCAACATAAGTTTGGTGCCTTGAACATAAAAAAGCAATCTCTTGTTGAATATGATCATTCCATCAAAGATGTAAAATATACTCTTGATGCTTAAAAGTGATGGATTGAAAGGATCATTCTGATGATAAAATAAGGGTAACTAAATGTTTAAGTTACTAAATCCTTTAAAACCTTTTATCTTTCTTTTCATTTTAATCATTTTAAAAGTCATCTTTTTCCTTTTTCATTAACCATTTTACTTGGTTTTATTTTTAATTTTTCACTTTCATTCATCATTTTTTATATTTTGTTTTGCATTATTTCATTTTTCAACTTGTGTCTTTTAAAACATTATTTTATTTTACAAAGAAATTCCATTTTTTCATGGCTCAAACTTAACATCAAAGGCCTCTACATTAAAATTAAATAAAAAAGGTGTTGGTGAAAGGAATTAGCTATTTCTTTTATTATTATGCATGCTTCTCATGATTCTTTTATTGTGTTCATGTTACTATGATCTTATAATAATGCATTATATCATGAACATATTTTGCCATGATAACATGCATGTTATTATATACATAATATGATATGCTTGTTATTGAAGGGAATGGAAGTTTAAAGCAACCAAATATGCAGAATTTTAAAATTTTTAGAAAGCATGCAACACTTGCATCAAGTTTGAATCCATTCATGCCCCAAGAACCAAATCACATGAATTTATACAACTAATCATGCATCATGGACATTATTTTATCAACAAACAAAGTATTCATGTAATCAAATTACAAGTCTTACATACTAAGAGTTATGTAACACTTACAATACTCCTTAGTGAGTAGAATGCTCGATAAGCTTTGATTGTTGCGATCCACTAGCTCCGAGCTCCCCAAGTGTGAAGCCTCTAGCTTATGACACATGGTTTGCTTCAAGGATGATCTTCAAAATGCAACTAGTTCTCTACACAAGCCTCTCCTTT
>CATIWO010120362.1:0-19549 GCA_949673435.1 Macaranga tanarius | reverse complement strand
ATCTATGTTAGGGGTCACTCATGACTTATGGGAACTAAATGTGATTAATTGGGATTTTCACATTTAGTATAGAAAGGTGTTTCCATGATATTAAGTGTTAATATTATTTCCCATTGCCATTTAGACTTGAACCTAGTAAGTCACACACATAAAAGTTGCACTTGTGAAGATCAATATTAATTTGACTATTGATTAAAGAGTTTAATTAATTAATCAAATTAATTGAATTAAATTTGCACATATGCAGGGATCTACCATATCCCAAAATCTAAATTTAAAGATTGGGACTTAATAGTAATTAAATAATTATTAATTTAGACTTGATTTAATATGTGATATTAAGTTCAAGGACTAGATTAATATTTGCCTCTAAATGAATTCATATATGGGCCATGAGATGGACCATATATATTGATTAAAATGGGCCATGAGATGGACCATGTATATTAATTAAGATGGACCATGAGATAGACCATGAATATTCATTAAGATGGACTTGAAATGGAATTAAGATGAGGCTTTATTTAAAGAGTTCAAATAAGCCATAGGTTGCCTAGTTTGGTATGGAGTGGGCCTTCTCTAAGTGTAGAGAAGTCCATATGTCCATAACCTAAGCCCAACTCATTAAAGGTTAATGAGGTCAAAGGCTAAGGTTGTCCATGTAACCAAACACCACCCACTCACTTATAAAGCCAAGCCATACATATAGATAGAGTATGAGATACTCAATCTATCAAATGCATGTAGCTTGAGTGTGAGATACTTAAACTATAGCATTGCATGTGACTTGAGTGTGAGACACTCAATTTGTTATTGTTATTATAATATTGGTTTTGTTTAAGTTAGTGGAGAGTGTAGAGACAATACTCTAAGTCCTAATACATGTGACTTGAGTGTGAGACACTCAAGTCATAACTATTATCATATTATTTTTTATATTGATAGCAGTTTGTATAAGCAATCAAGACACAACTCCATTTTTGCACATTAGAGAGCTTTTTTATATTCTTACAAAAGAAAGAAAAGGCTAGAGAGTGTCTTCTTCATTCTTCTTCTTCAAGTGTAGAGAATACATAAGTGTTGTGTGCTTTCAAGCTTAGACCATTATTGTACAGGAGTTGTACAAGTACTACACCATCATCCATTAGAGGTTGCGTACTTGTTCTATACATCCTAGCTTGGTGAGATTCTTGCAAGCACCTTGGGTTATAGAGGAGAGGCTTGTGGCTTGAGCATCACCATCCTTAGAGGTCTTCCTTATCAAATCCATGTGTATCAAGCTAGAGGCTTCACATTTGGGAAGCTTAGAGTTTGTAGATCAACTTCAACCAAAGCTTGTCAAGCATGCTACTAGCTAGGAGTTTTGTAAGTATTATTAAACCCTTAGTTGCTAGGTCTTATGTTGTGAATGCATGACTTAGTTGATTGTTGATTAAATGTTATCCTTGATGTATGTTTAGCTATGTAAGAGTACATGTGATATAATCTATAGGCATAGAAGTGTTTTGTGTTTGATACAAGTGTTGCATGCAATCAAATTTTTTAAATTTTGCATTTTGATTGTTACACTATCACACTTTCTTTCAGTTCTCACATTTGTGCATACTTGGAGGATCTAGCAAATGAGAGAAGGTTGAGGCCTAATGAAGTGACCTTAAAGCTTGCAAATGGGGCAAGTGTTATGGCCAAAGCTATAGGGTCCACTTCAATTGATTTGTGTAATCATGTTTTCATATTGGAGGGCGTATTATATGTACATAATGCCTATAAAAACATTTTCTCTATCTCTAGTTTGACTAATAGGGGTTATGAATTCCTTTTTAGTAGAGATGTATGTAAGATTTATTTTGGAAATAAATTAATTGGCATGGGTTATTTAATACATGGTCTATATTATGTTAATAATATGTCCAATAACAATGAGCCTCAATCTAATGTGAAAGCAATGCTAATTGAAAATGCCTCTAACTCCAAATATCCATGGCACTTGAGTTTATATCATATCGTAGAGGATAGGATCATAAAGTTGGAAAAGATGGGAATTTTGAGCAATCTTGAATCCACATCTAATCTGACTTGTGAGGCTTGTCTTCAAGGTAAGATGGCCAGATCACAATTTATTGGACAAATGACAGGAGCCAGTGATATGTTTGAGATCATACATAGTGATGTATGTGGGCCATTTAGGGAAATGGCTAAAGGTGGTTTTTATTACTTTATTACCTTTTTAGATGATATATCAAGTGTTAGTGTAGATGTGCCCTACGGCTATTTATGTATGTAGACATTGTATATTTATCCCTATGATAATAAAATATTCATTTAGATTAAAGTGCTTGTTTACTTGACTATTTACCCTTATTATAATGTTATATAAGTTTATTATCAAAAGTTGATAATGAGTGACAAACTTATTTAGTACATGTACTATAAATGTTCATAGTCATTGGATTAATATATAAGTAGTATTAAGCCCTAGACTATCACGTCTTTCTATTTTCCTTGATCGATATGTGATATAGATAGTGGGAGGTAGTGAGTCTCATACTACTTGATATGAGATATCAAAATAGACATGTGGATACTCATGTGATGAGTGGATCGAACAGTGATATAAGATTTGTGATTGCATGGATATTCAATTAAGTCAACAATCACAAATTTGGACATAATGGTGCATATGGTTCTTTCACCTAAGGCGACACAATAATCCACATATGGTTGGTTAAAGTTTTTTACTGCTTACATACCCGTGCTAGCCACGTATGGGTATATGGCATGTGGTAGCTCTAGTTAGTTATATATAGGGATGAGTGATCAACTAAAATGGAAATCATTACCTGGAGTCCAAAAAAACTATCTTCTGTGCAGTCCAAAATCTGCCCGGTGGAAAAGTTATAGTCCTTGTTGAACATGTGCAAACAAAAGATTACTTAAACCTATTCATTATGCAAATAGAATTAAACTTGTTCATTGCTATAAATGAATCCTACTTGAGCCCAATTTTAAGTTGCATAAAACTTATTAATTCTTTAAGAATTGAAAAATACAAATTCCAGCAACCACACTAAATTTTATTCAACTAAACTGGTATACAGGTGATGAAAAACTCATTGACATAATTCAAGGTACAAGAAGGAAATAAGTTCATAATGAACTTAAGGAAAAAGCTAATATCTATCTCTTTTTTCTTTTTGTTTATAATGAATTTAAGGAAAAAGTTCATAGTGATAGAATTATTTGATCATATAATTTGATTCAACAGAAAGAGCTATCAAAATTTATAAAGTTTTATATCTAGGGTTAGAAAATTAACAAATCAACCTTCAATTATTTTAGGATACGAGAAAAGAATTAATATATGGAAAACAAAGAGTATGAATCCACAAGATTTCCATCAATCAAAAAAGAAATTTTGAGTGATATTTTGATAAAAATATTTTCAATGAGGGACTTAATGGATAATTTTCATTCTTAATATATATATATAGTAGTTTATTTTATTAAATCCCATTTCTTTTCTTCTTCTTCTTCCCTCCCGCTGCCAGCCACCACCTGCCGCCAGCCACACCTGCCACCTCCCTCCAATCACCGCCAGCTCCACCTCATCGCTAGCAGCACCCTACCTCCGGCCAGCCACTTCCTTTTCTCTCCCTCCATTTTCTTTCCATTGGGCAAAGAGGGAAAGAGGTTGCCGCCGCCGCTGTTGTCACCGGTCACCGCCTTTGCCACTGTCGGTGTGTTCGCCATCCTCCGGGCAACGTTTCCTCTCTGCCAATTCATCTGATCGATGCTGGTAGCCACCTCAATTGGAGGTAAAATGATTTCTAGGTTTTTGGATTTTAATTTACAATTTATTTGATTTGAGTAGGAATTAGGCTTTGTGGTAGTTGTGAGAAATGAAATTGGAGTTAAGACCTTTCCATTGATATATTTTTCATAATTTTCTGAATTTGTTGGAATTTTCGGTGTTCGGATTACTGTTTCGGGTTTGGGTATTTTTTTTTATATTTTTAATAAATACTATAAATTGTGTAGATTAAACTTTATTAAAGGAGTTTTATGAAACTATTTGTAGAATTTAATATATAAATTTTTGAAAGAAATTATGTTTAAATATATTTTTAGAGAAAAATTTATATTTTATTGTTTATTTAGTTTTAATTAAATTTAAAGTTATTTAACATGTTTAAGACTGATTTTAAATAACAAAAGTAGGAAAATAATTTTTATAAATAAATTGTAATTTTTAGTTAACCGGAAGTAATTTCGGAAAAAAATGATTTTTTTATTATTTTAAAAGCTTAAATGAGAATTTTATTAATGGTTTGAACATAGATTTCTCTTATATTCAAATTATTTAAATGAATTAAGTTGTAATAGCTTAACGAATTTTTATGATATGTTAGTAGATTTGATAGAATTATGTTGTTTAAATGTATTGGTTCTCGGTTGGGCATAAAGTGTAGTTCGGGAGCCCAACTCGAGTTATTGGATTGTGTAAATTATAGAAGTGTTATTTTATGCAGGAATGACTCTACTTTTAGTAGATAGATGTCCATTTTACAGAGGAGACTCTGTTAAATTTTTGGTAGATTTCTCGTAAAATATGACATCAGTATGTGCTAATTATTGAGTTTTAATTAGAATTGTATTTTAGATTGAGTCTCTTCCTTAGAAATCTAGAATGTATAAGGATAGGATTTTAATCCCATTTATCTTTTATATTTTTTATAGCCACACCAGGAGCAGGGTCTTCAGGACAGGGCCAGTCGAGTCAGCGCCGAGGAGCGCGTTCCACCTATGAGTTATTATTATGTGTATGCATTTCATATAGAAATTCTTACCCAACATCCATATGTTGATGTTAATGTGAAATGAATATGATATGTTGCATTAGACCTTTACTTTGTGATAATTATGGTATTATTAATATTGTTATTACTATTATTTATATATAAATGTGAATGTTGGATTTCTTTTGGTTTGGATGTTGTATATATATTGTTACGGTTTTGTTATGTTGTTGTGATATTTTTAGAGGATAGCAGTAGAACATGCTACCTAGTGAGCTACATTAGGACTGTGTACGCACCAGTACGCTAGATGGGTTGGATATGAATTTTTGATTTGATATAAGATTATATGACATGGATATATGGTTAAAATATTTTATTGAGATTATTGATAGAGGGGGGTATGACTGCAGGAGCTCGGTTAACCTTTCAGTGTCTCGGGACCAGTCATGCTGGCAGCGAGGCTATGGGAGCTCGGTTGACCTTTCAGTGCCTCGGGGCCAGTCCACTGCCAATTGGATAAGAGAAATATTATTTGGACTCAAGAGGGCCTAAATGGCAAGTTAGGCATAGTGTTTAAGGTTACAAAAAATTTTAGGGTTCTGCTCCGATCCTCTATCTATGTTTGGTTGTGTTGGTATGATAATACATTTGAGCATCTGCATGGAATGTATGTATAAATAAAATAGATATAAATATAAAATAAATATTATTATAATGCTTAAGTGCTTGTATCCTTAGGTTGCTTGCATATACATAATAATAATTCACTCAGTGAGGTCTGATTCCCCTAAATATTTTTCAGAATTTCTTCCTTTAGGCTCCCATAGTCGTCCTCTTTGCCGGACTCATTCTTCACCGACTGATTTATGTAAATTTTAATCTTACTTTTATTTGTAATATTTTAGATGTTGCAGCAATACTACGTTATTGTAGTAGTGTGTTAAGATATGCATTAGCAGATGTAATGTTATTGAATTGTATGTTTAAATGTTCTAACCTGATGTTAGACATGTATGATATTTTTAAGTTTTAAAGTTTTAATTTTGAGGTAAATTTGTGATTATGTTATGCATGAATATTGGGTTTTAGGCTTGCTATGGGTTCCAGATTAGTGTGAATTCCCGTTCCCTAGCGCCGGTCATGATTCCTGGGTTTGGGTCGTGAAAAAAAGTGAAATTCAACTATTAAAATTTGCATAACTTTTTTTTGTACCTATAAAATATGAGATATCTATAAAATAAATATTTGTCTTATACAATGAAAATTCGATATATATTAATTTAATTCAAAAAAACATTTGGCATGAAGGAAAAAACGGTCAATTCAAATATAGTTCTAATAATTACTTGTTAATACATTTAATTATTAGTAGGAACTAATAATTTAAATTTGAAGTATACTTATTGAATTGGTGTTGCTTAGTGGGAAATTAACTATTTATAACAATCTTTCAAGTCAATTTGATCAACAATCTAATTAGTACTGATCAAATAATTCAATTATTGATGAGCACGGTTCGAGAAAATTCGGAGAAAAAAATTTTCAGTTTTGTATCATATTTGGGGGATTTTAAAAATAAAATCTCCAGTACCAGTACCATTTTTTAGTACGGTTCGGTATGGAGATACTATGTCATACCAGTTTTTCGGTGCATGGATTCGGTTCTTTCAAAACGGATCGGTATGGTTCAGTACGGTTCGAAAATTTGAAAATTTATATTATTGATTATATTTATATTTATTAGTAACAATTAAATAAAAAATGTACTTTAGAACCCATTACAAAAAACAATGAATAATACTAACAAATAAATAAATTAATAAACTTGAATTAAAATGTTACAAGTATATATATATATATATATATATATATATATATATATATATATATACACTAGGGTAAAATAGGAATGAGAATGCAGAAAATATGAAGATTCAATGCAATGCAGGTCCTACTTTATTGTTTCATTAAACTAGCCAGAACAATTAAGGTCACGAGGCGGGTATCCACAATAAGAGAGTAGGTGTGTAAAACAGTTCGTGCACATGAATGTACAGTAAAAACAAGTACTGTTTAAATTAAAATAGTGTTTGAACAGTAAAAACAGTTACTGTTTGAATGCAGGATGAATGCAGAATGAAAATGCAGTATGATAAAAAAGCACTCTGTCAAGAAAATTAAAAGTAGGAATGGCCCAGAGGAATGCTCCAGACAGGAACAGTTTGAAATAAAATGGTGTATGGCTTAGAGGATTTCCAGACAGATAACCATACACAGAAAGGAGTAGAAGAAGATTGAGCACATCACAAAAGTAGTACAGATTTCTGATGTGAAAGATCCTACTAGAGGCAACCACAGAGCATACTTAAATTAAAATAAAAAATAAATTAAAACAAAGTTTGAGACCAAAAGTTATACCTTTATAAATTAATTAAAAGGAGTACAAATTTGTGGCCAACGGTTACAATATTTGTGTATAAGTGAAAGGAGACAAAAGGGTTTTCTTATAATCACTCAATATAGTGTTTGATTACAGAAAGAAAGAACATAAATTTTCTAATCAATTTCTCTCTGAGTAGTTTGCAACCCCCCTCTTCTGATGGCAGGAGGGTCTTCTTATAGTCGAGCATTGAAGCTGGAGTGGGCAGAAGACAGGCTGGCCATCATGATGAAGAAGACTTTTGAGCCCGCAATTGGTGGTATCAGACTAATTGATGAGCTGTACATGGAGTGGGTCCTAGCTTCATATGGGAGAGCTAATGGATACTTCATATGGGCGAGCTGGAGTTTGGCAGGAAAAGAGGCAGACATAATTATTTTAAGTTTGCAAGTTTTTTGACTTTTACTTTTTTTTTAAGTCATTTTACTTTTACATTTGCAAAAGTAAATACAAAGTATAAAATAATAAAAATACAACAAAATATTAGATATAAAATACTAGAATCCACTATTGCCAAAATAATCATCTACATTGTCATCTCCTAAGTCGATGATAGGCTCAGAAGAACTTGATGATGAAGATGATGTTGAGTCTGGCTTGGCAGATCCTTATTTGGATGAAGAAGTCCTTTGTTCCAGAAGTTATTGAATTGTCTGGAAGAATTCTTCTTCAGTTTTGGCACCGGCTAGTTTTGGCATAACAAATGACTTATGTACCAGGAAGATTGTGGTTTTCTTGGATTGTGGAAGCAAATTGTTTTTTACTAGCCAGTTATTGACTTTTTGAAGAGTGATATTCTCTTTGTAAAGGAATGAGTCCCACCATTTGACTTTGTATCTCCTGGTAAGAACTGTCTGTCCATCCTGTTGTATGTTGTAAGAAAAATACCATACACATACCCAAGGGATAAAGAACTTCGTGTAAAAAATGAGAAAAAGACTGAATATTTTTTCATTTGCAGAAGGTTGGTAGTGTTGTTGGAAGAGGTAAAAATAGGGTTTGACATCAGGGATGAGGGTTTCAGGAATGTTTCCAAAGAAAGTCCACCATTGGATGAACTAACAAGGAAGTTTGGAAGTTTGAAATTCTCTATAAAAAAAGAATAGCCAGGAATGGCTGAAACTGGCATTTTGGATAAAGAATGTATTGAACCAGACCTGTTGATAATCCCAGTAGTTAAAAACTGACAATGGGAAACTCTGGTATACAGGTATGAAGGGAAAGATTTGAGCTTATGTAATTCAGAACCCCATTCTGTTGGATGAATGATTTTTTGAATTGTACAAGTTGAATAAGAAGGATGTGGGTTTTTCTCATCCTTTCTGAAATGTTTGAATTTGGCGGAGCCAGTTGTTTCTAAAACAGCTTGATAAAAACTTTAAGGTTTCTGTAAATCCTAAGGTTTATAAAACCAATTTTTTAGAAACAAGTTTGAAACTGCCTTGGAGGGTTTTGGATCAGAAAAACCATCCTCTATGGTCAGAATATTTTGAAAATTCATTTTTTCCAAATACTTAGATTTTTTCATCAAAACTTGTTCTTTTAAAACAATTTGAGTAGAAGAAACTAGTTTGGAAATCATTTAAGATGGGTTTTTTTTTACAGAAATCTCCATCTCTAGTTGTTGAAAAGCAATTTCTTTTCCTTTTCCCTCTCTTTTTGAAGATTGGGAATCAGAAGAGGTTTGAGTCGAAGCTATTTGAGCCGAGGGCTAAGAGGCCTGCGACATATTTTGGAGAGCCTGGAAGAGCTCTGGAGACTAGGTTAGTTGATCAACCCCTATTTGTATCTAGGCCTATTTATGGGCCTCGACATCTTCTTCTTCTTGGAACATATCCATGCATGATTTAATGGATTGGGCCGGAGAAGGTTTGAGAAGCTTTTGGGACATTGAATGGGCCAGTGTTTGGTCTTTTTGAGCTAAAGTTTATTTTAGTGTTTGGGTTTAGGTTTTCTCCTCACCGATGTTTGGGTTTGCAGGGCCTTTGCCCTTGTCGTTTTTTTTCTTTCTGGGCATCAGGTCCTGTTTTATAGAAATTCCCGATTTAGATAATCAGAAACTGAGTTTGATTCTCTTTTTATATATTCAATTTCAAAAGAAAATATTGAAAGGATAGCTTGCCAATGGGTAAAAATCTATTTGGAAGTAATATTTTGAACATCTTTTTGTAAAACTTCTTTTGCTGATTTACAATCAATTCTTAAAAGAAATTTTTTGTTCAAAAGATTATTTTGAAATTTGGAAATACATAAAATAATCGAAAGAATTTCCTTTTTGATTATAAAGTAATTCTTTTGATAGCCATTCCAATGTGCATATGTAAATTGGGCTATGTATTCCCTCCCATTTTGAACTTGTTTTAAAATTCCTCCATATCCCAAATCTGATGCATCAGTTTCTATAATTTTGAAAGCCAATGGATCAGCAATATGTAGACATGGAGTTTCTAAAACTTGTCTTTTGATTTGTCTCATAATGTCAGTGTGATGATCAGACCATGCAACTGGATGCTTTTTTAGTCTATCATGCAATGGCTTTGTAAGACGATTGATGTTTGGACAGAAATCTAAAGTGTAACTTAGACTTCCTAAAAATCTTTACAGTTGAGTTTTATCTAAAATCTTGTCAGAAAATTTAGATGCAAATGCAAGAGATCTTTTAATTGGAGTAATGGTTCCATGAGTAATGTAATGACCCAAAAACCTTACTCTTGTTTGGAAAATTGAGATCTTGGATCTGGAAACTACTAAACCATTTTTCTTTGTAACATTGAAAAAGGTTTGCAGATGTTTGAAGTGTTGTTCAATGGAGTTTGAGAAAATCAAAACATCATCAATGTAGATAACACAGAAGTTTGAATAAGGATTGAAAATGTCATTCATGATTCTTTAAAATTCAGAAGGAGCATTTTTCAAACCAAATAGCATAACATTCCACTCATACTGTCCAAAAGGGACTGTAAAAGTAGTTTTATACCTATCCTTAGGATGAATTTGGATTTGCCAAAAACCTTATTTCATATCAAACTTGGAAAAAATCAAAGCAGAATGAAGTTTTTGAAGCAAATCTTTTTTGTTTGGAATTGGATATCGAATCCTTTTCAAAGCAGTATTTAAAGGTTTGTAATTGATCACAAGCCTGGGAGTACCTCTTTCTATTTCACTATTTTTGTTAACATAAAAAGCAGCACAAGACTAAGGTGATCGAGATTTTGAAATCAGACCTTTAGACTCTAAATCCTAAATTTCTTCCCTACAATGTTTCTCTAGGGTTTCATTCATTTGAATTAGTCAAGCCTTGGTAGGAATCTGACATTCATCAATATAATTTGCATAGGGCAGATCAACAACATGTTGGATTATGTCCCAGAAAGCATAAGGAAGTTCAGAACAAATTTCATTTTCAATTTTATGTTGAAAATTTTGGATTTCCATTTTGATGGAATCCTTTTGAAGCTGGTTCTGAATTCGTTGGAGGTTAACATCTTGCTTTAAATGCATTAGATGTGTTTGTTTAACTTTATCAAAGCATTTATTCTAAAATCATAAATAGAATGAGCTTTAATTAAATTTAAATTCCTCTTTTTGGGATTTTCAACAAAAGGAAAACCCTATTTTGAATTCCTTGCCTTAAAATAAATACCTTGTTCGTTGACCTTATAGGGAGTGATTAAATTAATAAAAGAAGTCCCTAATATGACCATTGAATGTAAATTTTTTGCAAGGATAAACAAATTCTTGAGTGCCACGTTTCCTGTAACTACTGAGGCTTCTACTTTGGCCGCAATGGTCAATTCAGAATCGTTTGCAGCTGCAAGTTTTTCTTTGGTTTTCTGGTGAAAACGTTTTGGAACTAAGTCATACCTGATACAGCTCAAGTTGTCACTTATGTCAAATAAGGCTATAGTGTCCAGTTCAAAATCATTTGAAAAAATGATTTTTGTTTGAATCAAATATTTTTGAGAAGTAATTTCTCTTAAAACATTGATATAGTTTTCAAAAAATTATGATAGTTCTTGCAAGTTTTGAACTTCAGAAGGACCGTCAGGGTCATCTGAATCAGAACTTGAAACATCAAATTTTTTTTAGAAATAAGAGTCTGAATGATTTCAGAGTCTCTTTGTTGTTTGATTCTGAGTTCTTTTAACTCAGTTTTAATTGTTTTAGCTTCTTTCTAGAGGTCCTAAAGAGTACCAACATAAGTTTTTATTTTCTTTCCTTTTTCAAGAATAGTTGTCAGGTTGTAACTGTTCTTTGAAGTGAAAGGTAAAATATTCTGAGAAGCTGAAAAAGTTTCAGGTTTGTCTTCTAAAGATTTCAGGAGTTTATCGAGAAATTCATTTTTAAGTTTTGAATCACTAATATGCTTGGTTGTTTCAAGGAGAGTTTCTTAATCTCTAGTAAGCATACTAATGTGTTTTACAGGTTTGTCAGAATTAGAGGAGTCTGACTCAGACATTGATGAAGTAGCAATTTCATCAATCTGAAGAGGGCTTTCCTCTTCTGAAGAAACGTTTAGAGAGCTAGATTCAGAAAATTCAATCAGAATAGCTGAAATCTTTGAAAGGATTTCATCCTCTAATCCTAACTCATGAAGTTGAGTATTAACCCGATAGTATCTAGCTGCATGGCCTTTCTGGTTGCATTTGAAATAAGTTATATCCTTAAGGCTTTTCTTAGGATATTTCTTGTTTTTTTTTGGATGCAGATTTCTTATAAGGCTTATGATTTTTGACTTAGAAGGTCTTTTATAAAATTCTTCTCTGTCAGGTTTATAAAACTTATAAGATTTCCTGTGTTTGCAAAATTTTGATTTTCTGTAAGGTTTAGTTGTTGAACAATTTACCTTTATAGGATTTTGACTCAATTGGATTATTGAAGTCAAACTGTTTACAGAAAGAACCTACTTCCTGACGAGTTTTCTTCAATTCCCATTTAAGATGTTTTTGAAGTTTTAAATCTTGAAAAATTTTTAAACCTTCTTTTTGTGTCAGGCTGATTAGCTCACCATAAGTGAACTGATTATATGGTATTTGATTACCATAAGAGGCTCGAATGGTGTTTCGAACTTTCTCACCTAACAATTTTAACAAACCAGCTAAAAACTTTTCTTTCCAAAATGGTTGGTTTGAATCTTCACGAAGCATGATCCTGGTTAGAAAAGTGTTTTTATATGTTTGAAAATCACTTAGCTTCCTGCAACGAAGGTTTCTAAGAAGTTCAGTATTTTTGTCTTTAAGATGGCTTGGATCTCCTATAAAATGTAAGGAGATTGTCAAGATCAAGGTAGACACAGCATCCTGGACTGGGTTACCGAGATCATCAAGAAATGGAGTGCCATCATCAAAGGTTTGAATTGCAGATAGGATCTACAATTGTTGCTCTTAGGTTAAATGGTAATCCCACCAACCCTTGAGTTGACCCGAGAAACCAGCAATAAGGAGTTCAACTATGGCTTTGTCTATACTACCAGTTTGGGTCTTATAGGCATTGACTGCCATTGTCATATGCTGTAGGAGATCTAACACTTGGTATTCGCTCATACCATCTAGGTTCCATTCATATACAGAAGATGCATTAAATTAAGACTGTGGATATACATCAGGTTGCCTGATTATATCAGGAGCCATTGCCACATTTCTCGTAATAGTTGACCAATCTAACCTGTTAACTTAGGGTTGATTTGGTTGTTTGAAATCAATTTGAAAATCTTTTCGAAATTCATTTTGACTTTCTTTTTCTTCAGAAGAGTTATCAGTGTGATCAATAACACCGATAGTCCTTGAAGGAGGAGTTTTAGGAACAAGCTTCTAGCCCAACAGATACCTCTCGGGTTGTTCCTGAAACTCCTCCTTCAAGGACTATCAGTATTATTGATCACATTGATAACTATTCTGAAGAAGAAGAAAGTCAAAATGAATTTCAAAAAGATTTTCAAAATGATTTCAAAAAACCAAATCAACCCTAAGTTAACAGGTTGGATTGGTCAATTATTCCGAGAAATGTGGCAATGGCTCCTAATATAATCAGGCAACTTGATGTATATCCACAGTCTTGATTTAATGCATCTTCTGTATATGAATGGAACCTAGACGGTATGAGCGAATACCAAGTGTTAGGTCTCCTACAACAGATGAAAATGGCAGCCAATGCCTATAAGACCCAAACTGGTAGTATGGTCAAAGCCATAGCTAAACTCCTTATTGCTGGTTTCTCGGGTCAACTCAAGGGTTGGTGGAATTACCATTTAACCTAAGAGCAACAATTGTAGATCCTATTTGCAATTCAAACCTTTGATGATGGCACTCCATTTCTTGATGATCTCGGTAACCCAGGCTAGGATGCTGTGTCTACCTTGATCTTGACAATCTCCTTATATTTTATAGGAGATCGAAGCCATCTTAAAGACAAAAATGCTGAACTTCTTAGCAACCTTCATTACAGGAAGCTAAGTGATTTTTATACATACAAAAACACTTTTCTAACTAGGATCATGCTTCGTGAAGATTTAAACCAACCATTTTGGAAAGAAAAGTTTTTAGCTGGTTTGCCAAAACTGTTACGTAAGAAAGCTCGAAACACCATTCGAGCCTCTCATGGTAATCAAATATCATATGATCAGTTCACCTATGGTGAGCTAATCAGCCTGACACAAAAAGAAGGTTTAAAAATCTACCAAGATTTAAAACTTCAAAAACATCTCAAATGGGAATTGAAGAAAAATCGTCAGGAAGTAGGTTCTTTTTGTAAACAGTTTGACTTCAATAATCAATTGAGTCCAAATCCTGTAAAGGTAATTGTTCAACAACTAAACCTTACAGAAAATTAAAATTTCACAAACACAGGAAATCTTGTAAGTCTTATAAACCTGCCAGAGAAGAATTTTATAAAAGGCCTTCTAAGTCAAGAAAACATAAGCCTTATAAGAAATCTACATCCAAAATAAACAAGAAATATCCTAAGAAAAGCCTTAAGGATATAACTTGTTTCAAATGTAACCAGAAAAGGCCATACAGCCAGATACTATCAGGTTAATACTTGGCTTTATGAGTTAGGATTAGAGGATGAAATCCTTTAAAAGATTTTAGCTATTCTGATTGAATCCTCTAAATCTAGCTCTCCAAACATTTCTTCAGAAGAGGAAAGCCCTCTTCAGATTAATGAAATTGCTACTTCATCAATGTCTGAGTCAGACTCCTCTAATTCTGATTGAGTCACACATTAGTATGCCTACTAGAGATCAAGAAACTCTCCTTAAAACAATCAAGCATATTACTGATTGAAAACTTCAAAAAGAATTTCTCGATAAACTCCTGAAATCTTTAGAAAACAAACCTAAAACTTCTTCAACTTCTCATAATGTTTTACTTTCCACTTCATAGAATAGTTACAACCTGACAACTATTCTTGAAAAAGGAAAAAAAACAAAAACTTCTATTGGTACTCTTCAATACCTCTAAAAAGAAGTTAAAACAATTAAAACTAAGTTGAAAGAACTCAAAATCAAACAACAAAGAGACTCTGAAATCATTCAGACTCTTATTTCTAAACAAAAATATGATTTTTCAAGTTCTGATTCAGATAACCCTAACAGTCCTTCTGAAGTTCAAAACTTGTAAGAAATATTAGAATTTCTTGAAAACTATATCAATGTTTTAAGAGAAATTACTTCTCGAAAATATTCGATTCAAACAAAAATCATTTTTTCAAATGATTTTGAACTGGACACCATAGCCTTATTTGACACAGGTGCAGGCTTGAGCTATATCAGGTATGACTTAGTTCCAAAATGTTTTCACCAGAAAACCAAAGAAAAAATTACAGCTGTAAACGATTCTGAATTGACCATTGGGGGCAAAGTAGAAGCCTCAGTGGTTATAGGAAACGTGGCACTCAAAAATTTATTCATCCTTGCAAAAGATTTACGTTCAATGGTCATATTAACGACTCCTTTTATTAATTTAATCACTCCCTATAAGGTCAACGGACAAGGTATTTATTTTAAGGCGAGGAATTTAAAACAGGTTTTTCCTTTTATTGAAAAGCCCAAAAAGAGGAATTTAAATTTAATTAAAGCTCATTCTATTTATGATTTTAGAATAAATGCTTTGATTAAAGTTAAACAAACATATCTAATGCATTTAAAGCAAGATGTAAACCTCCAACGAATTCAGAACTAACTTTAAAAGTATTCCATCAAAATGGAAGTCCAAAATTTTCAATATAAAATTGAAAAAGAAATTTGTTCTGAACTTCCTTATGCTTTCTGGGACAGAATGCAACATGTTGTTGATCTGCCCTATAAAAATGATTTTGATGAATGTTAGATTTCTGCCAAGGCTCGACCAATTCAAATGAATAAAACCCTAGAGAAACATTATAGGGAAGAAATTTAGGATTTAGAGTCTAAAGGTCAGATTTCAAAATCTCGATCACCTTGTTCTTGTGCTGCTTTCTAAGTTAACAAAAATAGTGAAATAGAAAGAGGTACTCTCAGGTTTGTGATCAATTACAAACCTTTAAATACTGCTTTGAAATGGATTCGATATCCAATTCCAAACAAAAAAGATTTGCTTCAAAACTTCATTCTGCTTTGATTTTTTTTCAAGTTTGATATGAAATCAGGTTTTTGGCAAATCCAAATTCATCCTAAGGATAGGTATAAAACTGCTTTTACAGTCCCTTTTGGATAGTATGAGTGGAATGTTATGCCATTTGGTTTGAAAAATGCTCCTTCTGAATTTCAAAGAATCATAAACGACATTTTCAAGCCTTATTCAAACTTCTGTGTTGTTTACATTGATGATGTTTTGATTTTCTTAAACTCCATTGAACAACACTTCAAACATCTACAAACCTTTTTCAATGTGATGAAGAAAAATGGTTTAGTAGTTTCCAAATCTAAGATCTCAATTTTCCAATCAAGAGTAAGGTTTTTGGGTCATTATATTACTCATGGAACCATTACTCCAATTAAAAGATCTCTTACATTTGAATCTAAATTTCCTGACAAGATTTTAGATAAAACTCAACTGCAAAGATTTTTAGGAAGTCTAAATTACGCTTTAGATTTCTGTCCAAACATAAATCGTCTTACAAAGCCATTGCATGATAGACTAAAAAAGCATCCAGTTGTATGGTCTGATCATCACACTGACATTGTGAGACAAATCAAAAGACAAGTTTTAGAAATTCCATATCTGTATATTGCTGATCCATTGGCTTTCAAAATTATAGAAACTGATGCTTCAGATTTGGGATATGGGGGAATTTTAAAATAAGTTCAAAATGGAAGGGAATACATAGTATAATTTACATCTGCACATTGGAATGACTGTCAAAAGAAATACTCCACAATCAAAAAGGAAATTCTTTTGATTATTTTGTGTATTTCCAAATTTCAAAGTGATCTTTTGAACAAAAAATTTCTTTTAAGAATTGATTGTAAATTAGCAAAAGAAGTTTTATAAAAAGATGTTCAAAATATTGCTTCTAAACAGATTTTTACCCGTTGGCAAGCTATCCTTTCAATATTTGATTTTGAAATTGAATATAAAAAAGGAGAATCAAACTAAGTTCCTGATTTTCTAACTCGGGAATTTCTGCAAAACAGGACTTGATGCCCAGAAAAAAAAAAGAGGACAAGGGCAAAGGCCCTACAAACCCAAACAATGGTGAGGAGAAAACCTAAACCCAAACACCAAAATAAACTTTGGCTCAAAAAGCCAAAACACTGGCCCATTCAATGGCCCAAAAGCTTCTCAAACCTTCTTCGTCCCAATCCATTAAATCATGGATGGATATAGTCCAAGAAGAAGAAGATGCCGAGCCCACAAACAAGCCCAGATGCAAACATGGATTGAATAACTAACCCAGTCTCAAGAGCTCTTCCAGGCTCTCTAAAATATGTCGCAGGCCTCTCAGCCTTCGGCTCAAACCTCCTCTAATTCCCAATCTTCAAAAAGAGCGGGAAAAGGAAAAGAAATTGCTTTTCAAAAACCAGAGATGGAGATTTCTGCAAAAAAACCCATCTCAAATGATTTCCAAACCAGTTTCTTCTACTCAAATTGTTTTAAAAGAACATATTTTGATGAAAAAATTTGAGTATTCGGAAAAATGAATTTTCAAAAACCAGAGATGGAGATTTCTGCAAAAAAATCCATCTCAAATGATTTCCAAACCAGTTTCTTCTACTCAAATTGTTTTAAAAGAACATATTTTGATGAAAAAATCTGAGTATTAGGAAAAATGAATTTTCAAAACATTCTGACCATGGAGGATGGTTTTTCTAATCCAAAACCCTCCAAGGCAGTTTCAAACTTGTTTCCAAAAAATTGGTTTTATAAACTTTAGGATTTATAGAAACCTCAAAGTTTTTATCAAGCTATTTTAGAAACAACTAGCTCCGCTAAATTCAAACATTTCAGAAAGGATGAGAAAAACCCACATCCTTCTTATTCAACTTGTACAATTCAAAAAATCATTCATCCAACAGAATAGGGTTCTGAATTGCATAAGCTTAAACCTTTCCCTTCAGACCTGTATACCAGAGTTTTCCATTGTCAGTTTTTTGACTACTGGGATTATCAACAGGCCTGGTTCAATACATTCTTTATCCAAAATGACAGTTTCAGTCATTCCTGGCTATTCTTTTTTGATAGAGAAATTCAAACTTCCAAACTTCCTTGTTGGTTCATCCAATGGTGGACTTTCTTTGGAAACATTCCTGAAACCCTCATCCCTGACGTCAAACCTTATTTTGACCTCTTCAAACAACACTACCAACCTTCTGTAAATGAAAAAAGATTTAGTCCTTTTCTCATTTTTTGCACGAAGTCCTTTATCCCCTAGGTATATGTATGGTATTTTTCTTACAGCATACAATAGGATGGACAAATAGTTCTTACTAGGGGATACAAACTCAAATGGTGGGACTCATTCCTTTACAAAGAGAAGATCACTCTTCAAAAGGTCAACAACTGGCTAGTAAAAAACAATTTGCTTCCACAATCCAAGGAAACCACAATCTTCCTGGCACATAAGTCATTTGTTATACCAAAACTAGCCGGTGCCAAAACTGAAGAAGAATTCTTCCACACAATTTAATAACTTCTGGAACAGAGGACTTCTTCATCCAAACAAGGATCTGCCAAGCCAGACGCAACATCATCTTCATCATCAAGTTCTTCTGAGCCTATTATCGACTTAGGAGATGACAATGTAGATGATTATTTTGGCAATAGTGGATTCTAGTATTTTGTATCTAATATTTTGTTGTATTTTATTATTTTTTGCTTTGTATTTACTTTTATGTATTTACTTTTGCAAATGTAAAAGTAAAATGACTTAAAAAAAGCAAAAGTCAAAAAACTTATAGACTTAAATTAATTATGTCTGCCTCTTTTCCTGCCAAACTCCAACTCGCCTATGTGAAGTATCCACTAGCTCTCACATGTGAAGTTAGGACCCACTCCATGTACAACTCATCAATCAGTCTGCCCTCTTGCCATCAGAAGAGGGGGGTTACAAACTACTCAGAGAGAAATTGATTAGAAAATTTTTGTTATTTCTTTATGTAATCAAACACTGTATTGAGTGATTGTAAGAAAACCCTTTTGTCGTCTTTCACTTATACACAAACATTGTAACCGTTGGCCATAAATTTGTACTCCTGATAATTTATTTAAAAAGGTATAATTTTTGGTCTCAAACTTTATTTTAATTTATTTTTTATTTTAATTTAAGTATGCTCTGTGGTTGCCTCTAGTAGGATCTTCCACATCAGAAATCGGTACTGCTTTTGTGCTATGCTTAATCTTCTTCTACTCCTTTTTGTGTATGGTTATCTATCTGGACATCCTCTGAGCTATACACCATTTTATTTCAAACGGTTCCTGTCTAGAGCATTCCTTTGGGCCGTTCCTACTTTTAATTTCTTGGCAGGGTGCTATTATGATCATACTGCATTTGTATTCTGCATTCATCCTGCATTTAAACAGTAACTGTTTTTACTATTTAAACATTATTTTAATTTAAACAGTACATATTTTTACTGTACATTAATGTGCACAAATTATTTTCCACACTTATTCTCTTATTGTGGATACCCGCCTCATGACCTTAATTATTCTGGCTAGTTTAACGAAATAATAAAGTAGGACCTGCATTACATTGAATCTTCATATTTTCTACATTCTCATTTCTATTTTACCCTAGTCTGATCCTATCCTCTCTTGGTATCAGAGCCAAGATGTGTTTGTTTAAATGCATCTTGCTTTAAATGCATTAGATGTGTTTGTTTAACTTTAAT
>CATIWO010120327.1:0-21175 GCA_949673435.1 Macaranga tanarius | reverse complement strand
CCCTTTTTCCGCTAACACCAACAACTAACAGTCGTGACCTTGTGGGGTATTAACAAAGCAACACTATCCAAAAAAACCTTTAAATTTATAATAATAATAATAATTTAGAGCCACTAATCAATTCCAATATAATAATGATGATGATCATTTTTTTTCGAGATGATGATCATTTTTTATTTGTTAAAAAAGTTTATTTTACAAGTCCATAATTTCATATTCTAAACAAAATAATTTTGTCTTTGTAATAATATATTAATTATGTTATATGCTGAAAAAATTGCTTCATCTAGTGATATACTAATAAATCAAGAATTTCATAGTCACCTCTTCTTTAAATCACTAGTCCAAATGCTCCGTCTCCTAAACATTAAAAAAAAAAAAACACTTTTTTTTTAAAAAAAAATTCAATTTTGAAAATAAATTTTTTTGATATTAAAACAATAATTTCATTTAATATATAAAATAATTATTTTTAAAAATATTTTTCAGAATCTAAGGGACATATAAAATTAAAAATTGATGAAATATATAAAATATCAAAATAATTAATTTAAAATATTTTTAAAAACTATAACTATTTATAAAACATATGTTATTATGTGCTTAATATATATATATATATATATATATATATATATATATATATATATATGATTTAACATTATTATTATTATTATTATTATTAAAATTGTAAAAATATTATATTTACATAAATATTCAAAATAATAAATAAAAAATTATATTAAAATAGTAAATTTTTTTGTCCAAAAGAAATCTAAGTTGATAATAATAATAATAATAATAATAATAATAATAATAATAATAATAAGAAGAAGAAGAAGAAGAAGAAAATAGTCCGATAGTAACTTTTTGTTAAAGGCATTTTAAAGTGTAGATTTTAAATTCTACCTTCGACTAAAGGGATAAGTAAGTGTTTTGTTTAAATGAAAATTTTCTTGCTTCTAAAGTTTATTTTCAATTTCAATTTTTTATTTTTGTAAAATCACTTAACACTAAATCAGTAAAATTGATGAAATATTTTTTATTTAAAATTTATTTACAAATAAATCTATTTAAAATTTTAAAAGAAATTTAGTAAAATTGATGAAATATTTTTTATTTAAAATTTATTTAAAATTTTAAATGAAATGAATTTCTGGCTAAATAATAATTATGTTGATAAAGATTCATTTAAAGAGTTTTAGCTGAAACTCGAAGTTCATATTGATATTAGATGCCAACATTTTTATTATTTTCAAGGCCTCCATATTTATATATATATATCACCACCGACCTTTCCAGCATCAGAGCAAGAGAAGAGCATCATCCGCCCTACTTCTATTCCTTCTCTCATCCCACAATTTATTTAACTTGCTAATGCTATATAAATAAACAATTAAAAGCTCACAGCCTTCACTTCCCATTTTCACAATTTAATCCTTCGTTTAAAAAGGGTATGTTCTGATCAATATGTTTTAATCCTGTTCTACCCTTTTTCCAGAATTTTTGTTAGACTTCTGGGTTATCTTTGAGACTTCAATTTATGTACGTGTTGAAATGTAACAAAATTTACACATTACAATAAATTATTGGCCAAAATGAATGTTTGAGTGTGCATCTGAGCAAATTTCATATGTGTTGGCCGACAATTCACTCTTTCTCTCTTTGCTCACCATCTATTCGATAAAATTCCTCTGCTGATGCAACTTCTAATTTCGAACCCCAAGTTTCCAATTAAAAACAGCAACTTTATATTGTGATGTTAAAAATAATTAATTGCAGTTTTCTCTTACCCTTTTCTGTTTACTATCATACATGTTGATTGTTCATTGTTGGGTTTTCTTTGTTATGGTGAAATTAATCTTACAATGATTTAACATCAAATTCAAAATTTTCTTTTCACCTATGTAGTTTCTTGAATGTGGAAAAACTTAGCTCAAAAAGTGGATTCCGATATATGGTTATTGATATAGATCATAGATTTATAAAAAGAAGAATAATAATTTTAGCATTTTATTAGCATACAAAGAAATTTTCTTTCTTGTAGGAATCATGGATAGCAATGATCAGATTGTGTACTGCTTTCTACTGTTTTGGTTCGGACTATATGAGTTGACATTTGCTGATACAAGTTGTTCAATGCCACTAAAGGATTTTGTGTGTGTATATATAATTGCTTCTTGATAAGGCACAGACAAGGATTTAATTTCAACGGTGTATAGGTGAATTTTCATTATTGAGGGTACATGACTTTTGCTCATATTTCAGTGATATATCTGTGGCGCAATTTGTTGTCAATATGAATGCTTCACTGCCTGCATCACAGAAGTTCATTATTCAAGTATTGGATGGTACTCATCTCTTTGTGCAACCTCATGTAGTTGAAATGATACTATGTTCTATTGCTGAGTTTAAAGCCCAGAACTCTTATGTTCTGTTGCTGAGTTTAGAGAAATATGCATCTAACTTTTTTGATTTTTGCATTTTTCAGATGCAAAGGACATCTCTATTTCCCTAAAATGGATATATTCTTTTGTAGTTCCCTTCTTATAAGCATAAATTGTTACTATTCTTGAATTTTGAGGGATTTTTTTAGAAATATTCTTGAACAGATCAGTTGAATGTTTGTACAATCAATTGGATTTGCTGGTCCGATTTCATTTGCTTTGTCATTTCTATTTTACTTCGTAAGTCATTTTGATTCTAGTTTTTTAAATTGCAAAATGCTTGAGGAACAAGCATTATACAAATATGAAAATTGAGATTTGGAGACAGTTGCTATGAGCTTCTTTTCCTTCATTGTCTTGTCTCTTAAGTTGCTGCTGTAGATGCTTATTTGCTGTCTTATTTTGAAACTATTTTAGTATTTCAGCATCACTTTTAGTTACCGCAACAACGTACCATGTGGAACGATTGGTTTTACTCATATTTTTTTCCTGTAGTGCAGTGGATAAAGATTTATGAACAATCAACATTAGTACTACTATGAAGGCCATTGTTCCTGGATTCCTCACAAGTTGTTCAGGTTTCTTTCTATTCTGTGTGACCTTCTCATTAGTCCTGAAAATAGAATTGTAGAAGGGATCCAATTAGTTTTGGTGATACTGATATCAAATAGCAACTAAATTACTTCTAGATTGTATGATACTCCTAAAATTAAAATTGGAGTGGAAATCTGTAAATGAATTAAGTGGCTTCAATGTCCAATTATATTTTGTTTTGGTTTCTCAGCATGAGAATCAAACAAGCCTATATTACAAACATAATAGTGTAGTTATATCTTTGTGCAACTTGTTCCTCTTCTAATTTTTTTTATTTGTTTGTTTTCTCTAGGCGTGGTAACTGCATATCGTTCTAGACAATTTTTTGGGACTCATAGATGTAATGAAATCAGATTCAACAGTAACAATTCCGTGCCGCTATCTGGAAAGGTGATTTCTTTTCCTTTTTTGGGCTCAATTGCTTCTTTCTTTTATGAAAATTTATATCCAGTTGACATGTAGATACTAGTTGTTGAGTTTTTTTTTTTTTTTTGTCTAATAGATTTCTGGAGGGAGAATTCAGTATTTTCCAGCAAAGCATTCTATGAACAAGCGTGTTTTGTCTATAGGAAGGGATAATTATCAATTCAGCTATAATGATGACTTGCCTCAAGACCCTTTTATTCTGAGCATTATGAAGGAAGCCATTTGGTAAATTCCAGCCTATACATATTTCTGTTATGGATGAAATGTAATCATCAACCGTGAATTGCAATGATTATTAACACTCACGAAATGATGTTTATAATTCTTTCCAGGGCTATGAAATCACTGTTCGTATTTCTGGTTGAGCAGCCTAGTCAGCTAAAGTACATAGAATGGCCAAGCTTCCAAAGCACGGTATGTAGCCTAAATTTCAATTTCACTTTCAAACGTGACCATAATTAATTTGAATAAGGCCTATTGATACCACCAAGATCAATGTTGTAGATGTTATTATAATGCAAGTTTTTAGAGCTTAATGATTCAAATTTATCACACGATTCTAATTAGAGTTTGATTTTACACCCAAGAGACTGCAATTTTGAGATTAGCCTAAAATTTTCTTTTTCATTGATGTTGTACAGCTGAAGACTGCAACCCTCACTCTTGTTATTGTAGCACTGCTCATCGTTGCCCTGTCATCAGTTGATTCTATCTTATGCTATCTCTTAGCTTTGCTTTTAAGGAGACCTGCTTGACAGAAGACTGAAAACTTTGTATATTATAATGCTTCCGCTGTGCAGGCTTATGAAGACTACTTCCCTCTTAGCATATTCTCTCTTCTAATCATAATGTTATCCAGGGAACAAATAGAGATATGAGAGTTGTGTTCTGGGCTTAGTTGTCATAAATAGATTATGGGGAGTTTTTTTTTTTTTTTTACTTTTGAATGCGCAAAGCACCGTATTTCTGTGGCTACTCTCTATGTAAGCCAAGACTTTCTTGCGATTATGATTTAAACGTTTGTTACTTTTCTGGCCCCCCCATAGGATTTGATATGATGATTAAAGTGGGAGAGTATCCTTCTGCTTGCCTGCCATACCAAGATGACAGTTAATATGGGTGTTATGATCCTTGTGGATCAAAAATGAGATGGTAAAATTGTAGATTTGATGAACATAGAACATATTCGTTGCTAGACCGCAGATTTCAAAATTCAGCATTGAAATTGCAAGGCAAATATGGAATTGCGCATCATAGATGTGTAATTGTGCACCTGTCGTCAGTGATGGCGCAACCATAAACATTAGCTTCCATTTACCTGGACATTCTAGCTGGATATTGCACGGGCATTTACTTGTAATCCAGCATATTCCATTTAAAAAAGAAAAAAACGGACCTTGTGTATAAAATCAAAACAAAACTTCAAGAACAATATTCAACAGACATCCTGCAATCTTTAAAGCAGCACTAATGTAAGAAGCTTGAACTTTGGATGAAGAAATGAAATTCAATACAACAGATATCGCGTGGCGAAAAGCCAATAAAAGGATTTTAACCAAGTCCAAACAAAATATTGATTTAATAAAAATAATAAGGTACAATGTTAACTGATACGTATTCTGTTTGTACAACCCCAATCTCAGTCCTTCTAGGAAACTAGATACCGAATCCACCCTAGCCCTATATGTTACAAGCCTTGAAGAATATGGCGTGAAAAAACTTCTAAGAATAAAATCACTATCATTGCTGAAACCCGGCGTACAAAAATCTGTGGGGAATCACACGAAAACCTATCCACTGAAACTGGAAATGACGAAAAAACTCCAGACCAGAAAAGAAAAAGAATTGAAACCTTAAATAAAATCATTATTAGCCATCCTCTCGCGCAAAACATCAAGAAGAAAAATGCTCTGTGAAACTTAGAAGCTGCACCCAAGCTCACAACTTCCACATCCCAATTCCTTCGTTTTTCTTTTTTTTAAACCGTATACCGTTCAGACAACTAACCCATTAAATGGTTTGCGAGGAAAAGTTATCTTCAAGCTTCATGGAAAATGCCAACACTGCTTTGCATGAAAAAAATAGTGACCAAAACCTGATATGTGCCAATTGTGGCTCCAATCATATAGAACAATGCACAAAGTGATTATCATGGCCGATGCAGATAGCATGGAAGACTCAAACACTGAGGAAAAGTTCCTGTTTAAGAAACTGGAATAGTATTACACTTGATATTTTGATAGCTTCTCCTTCACAGGGGGCTCCAAAGCAGACATATACTGGTCCCATGCTCCATTCCTAAGCATCTGTTACAACATCATCGGTGGACAAAAATTTGATATTACTGTTTGCAATTGTTTCTTTTACAAAGTAAATATTAGAACCACAAACACTCATAGCGTTTAGTAACTAATATTAGATCAACAAAGACCTATAGCATTTAGTGATTATATAAACCCACAAGTATATGCGCTGGAATATTCATACAGATTATGAACACCAAAATTTAAGTCAATAAGTTGTTTAATAGAATTTTCATCTAAAGAACTTGTCAAAAATAAATTTCAGAATAAAATTATTGTATTTTATTATACTTCTGATTAACAAATACGGCTCCTTATGCATGTTCATTCACGGTAACAGAACTGAAAGTTCCTATTAATACAAAGCCTAACCCTGCCAAAATGTTCACAGGCAGATTAGTCAAACCCATCCTACATTGCTATTCACCAATTTTATGAACTCAACTACAAGGCAAACTTTGAACCATTTTGTGCAGTGTGCACTATCTGGAAAAAGCATTTACCAGAACCCTTATTAAGAACAAGTGATCAAAACACATTTTAAATTTTTATATTTTAAAAAAATTAACCCATGTAATTTTACAAATGGTGTTCATTTCTCAAAGAATAAAGCTCAAATTTACCCCTTAACTGTGCGACCATGTCCAATTAAGCTCAAAAATATTTATTTTGTCAAGTAAGCAAATAAAATTATGGTCAATGTGGTCCACTGATCTGAAAGGTAAAACAAATTACAGCTTTATATGTTGTTAACAGTTTGTTAAAGAAATTATTATTTTACATTTTTCAAAATTTTACTTTAACAAGACTTTGTAAATTCAGAAAGAAGATTATAAAAAATTATCTTCTTCCCTGACTCCAGTTGATATTTGTCTGTTTGGCTTCACCATAATAACTCCCCTCTTCTGGGAGCCAGACATTCAACTGTTCTTTGCTGGTTAACTGTGGCTTGGGCGACAAGATGCAGGAGAAGAACTTAGAGATCTTCATGACAGCACTAAGCTAAACCTTGACTAAGGGAAAGATTAACTTGTGGGCGAAGACATAGCTGAATGTAATTTCAAAACTCAGTTTGTCTCTGCCATGAAATGGACGCTAATGCATTTGGGGATTTCTTCTAGGATCTGTTGGTTGTAGGATACATATCCATCCATGACTTGGTTTATTCTTCTTTTGCACTCAGTTCTTGAAAAAATTGAGGCAAAAGGGAAGAGAAGCAATTATTCTTTTGGTTTTTAAAGTTGATAAAAGTAAATGAGGCATGAACTACAAATAATCCTATTTTATTATAAAAATAAAATAAAATAAAAATCATTACTCTCTTTTAGATTGAAGAATTACTAGGAAGAATTTTGTTTAAAAATCATTATTTTTTCCCTTAAAAGTCTAAAATTTTGCTTCAGCAATTCCAACATAAAACGATTCTAGTTTGTTTTTTATGTCAGATAAGTGGGCTAAATTGACTACAAAGTAAAAGTTCTCTGCTAAAACTAGCTAAATAAGAGTAGTTTTTGGATTTAACAAAACATTGATTAGTATTTTAAGGGCCAATTTGAGTTGCATACTTGCATGACCAAAAAAAAAAAAAGCAAAAGTTTGTAGGTATTATCATAAAGATAGCAAAAAGTGTGGGATCAATCTGTTACTGACCTGTTTATAACCATGCAAAACCTGACAAACTTCATTGTGTAGCTCTTCACTCCTTATTTCCTATGGTAACATGTGATGTCAGACAAGTATTTTTAAATTTTAATTTTAACCAGTAATTTAAAGATCAGAGCTGCCATTCTTACATGCCAACTTGCAATAGCTGTGCACATGAAAACAAGTGAACTTAAAGCTCCTGAAGGATTTGCTCGAACCTGAAAAAGATTGAGAACATTCAGGTTTACCTATTGGTTCGACCATTCTGATAATAACCTTTGAAAGTGGATTCATACCATAGCACATAGGCCTCGGAAAGCATCCTCCTTTTCAATATCATCACGAATCCTGCCATATATCATCAATCCAGACAATTTCTGATGTGATGACAACATAGAACTTGCCACAAAAAACCATCTCAGTGATTTAGATGAACCAATACTTACGTAGACAAAGCAATGCACCATGGTTGCATGAAATGCTCCATGTGCGGAGATACAATCTCAGTACAAACCCATGCAAGCCTCCCAAGTGTTATTGCACTATTTTCTATTAGGGATTTGTTGAGCTCCTGCTGAGAAAATATGCATTTGTAAATCAAAAAGCCAATAACACATGCAGAGCTGAACACTCATGCATGCAGCATACACAAAAAAAGTAATGATGATGATAGAGACAATTACCTCCGGATGTTGAAGGATTGGAACTAAGCATGATATTACGGTCATAACAACAGGAGAAATTTCTTGACGAACCTAAAATTAATAATTACATCTAATCAATAAAATTAAATCACGAAGACAATTGTGCGCTATATATATAGTACATCCAGTAGGTATATGAATGTATACAACTTGAAGAAAGAAACAAAATAGAAAGCTAAGCACATACCTTAACTGCCAACTCTCCAATAGCCCAACAAGCGTTATTTGCAACAGATACAGTTTCCTTGAGCTTGGATGTATTCTGTGTGAAATGCATATTAGGTAAATGTATAACCGACAAAATATAATGCAGATTATGAAATCAGTGTTACTAACCAATTGTTTGGCTGCAATATCAAGGAACTCAGCCAATCGAGGGTGCAAATGCACAGCGCACACCTGTGAAAATGATAAATGTAATCATATGCATCAGAAGATAAATTAAAAAGGAAAAGATACCTAAAGAGCACTGCTAAGTTTCCAGTTTGTTAGCACCAGGTGTAGTCCAGCATTAATTAGCTGCATTTTTCTGAGTAACACTTTTCAATCCATAATCCAACACCCAAGTGAATACATAAGGTCAGCCAGTATTATAGTTAAAGCCTACCTTTGCAAGGTCCCCAAGGAGTGCAAAAGCACTCTGTCGAATATCAGAAGCATCATCCATGCAACATTGCAGGAGCAGATCCCTTAAATTGCTACGTGAAACCTGGTGGTAAATGTAGCAGTGGTCATTTAGCAAGAATGTCGTATGATCAGGAAGTAACTACAATGCAGGCTTCCCAACAGGAACACATCCAAAACAAGTAAATCAATAAAACAAGACTAAGAGAAAAAGAGAAAGCAAATCAAACACTATATAATTAATTATCTGTTGAACATAAGATTTCTTTCTTTACATTAGGCAATGGATAACATTAAAGACATATCAAAAAGAGTTTAACCTACTTCCTAAATTGTAAAATAGAAGGCAAGTTCATATAGAAACAAACTATGGAGAAAAAATTGAGTACCAAACTCTCTATCCCACTACCAAGGCCCTCAGCAAGCCCAGAGAGGAGATCCAGAGAACAGACAATAAACTCTTTATCATATGGAACTCCTGCTGAAACAGAATCAACCTGCAATGTTCCAGTGAATATATATTAAAAAGACAGCAAAGTTGTGCCACCAGTACAAATAAATAGATTGGGGAGAAACAAATGCAAAGCAACATAGGTCATTAGAAGTGTTAACATATTAACTGTACTTGTACACTGCTGAAAAGGGATCAACACTAATAAGTATAATAAAATAGATGAAGCCATGTAAGTAAGCCTTTTTTTTTTCTCTCTTTGCAATGCGTGGCAAGTAAATCATAAGTCAGCATCACACCACACAGTAATAAAGATTACAAGATAATGATACCATAAACATGAAATTGTTGCCTGGGGCACCTTAATGAAGAGAAATAAAACTATATGACATATGACATATGATATAAGTATTAAAATGGCATAAGGTACAATAGAAACACAGCAAAAAAAGAATTAGTCCATAATAAACCTTCATTCTGAACTATGAAAACTATCAAATTTTTGTCAAACCTTTGCCAACTGTTGGCTCTGAATAATATTTATACATCTTTGAAATACAGGCTCAGCAAATTGAGAGAACCCTGGACCCAATGCCTGTGCAAAAAAACAAACATTATTTTCATGTATCAGAACACTTCTTCAATGATGTTAGAAATCCTAAAAATAGTAGAGTTGGATTTTGACTTTCCAGTTCCAATTACTTGAACAAAGTATAAAACATTGCTTTTTCACGGTTGTTTAGTCTTGTGATGCAAGTTCAAAACCAGTTTACATGTGAATTTTTCCTCCTTTAAATGATATTTAAATTAAACACAATTGGAGCTTTCATAACATCTTCACTATTGTCGCCACATAAAGAAAAGTAAACAGTAAGTAAACAAACTTGACAGAAAAATTCAGGACAAAAATCAGACTTGGATTATACAAGTATGTACAACATCATCAAGAGAATTCTGTCTTTTCCTTAAAATAAAATAAATAAATTGAATAACCTTTCACTTTTCCCTGTGAGGAAGAAAAAGAATATAGGAGAGTAGAACACAGAAGAAAATGAAGATCAGAAATTTAAAATTTGAAAAAATAAATAAAAAGAATGAAATAAAAGATGTGCCTAGCACTGGCTAACTGTCAGCCAACTGAAGGACCTTGGATAAAGTTGGTAATGGCGTTATAGAACTTTAACTAACGCACACACATGCACAAAAAATGCGCCTAAAAATTTGTAATTAACAAGACATTTGTCTCCTAATCCAAATTCCCACTATGATAATTACTATGCAATGCACGGTGGAATTTAACTGATGTAGTGAAGAAAAAAGTGTCTCCTAATCCAAATTCCCACTATGATAATTACTATGCAATGCATGGTGGAATTTAACTGATGTAGTGAAGAAAAAAGTAAAGTTACTTAGATCTTAGTGCTCCTCAAATTGATCCACTTATTTTGATTTACCTACCAGTCTCTCACTTCATTATAGACAGAATAAAGTGTTTAATTGTTCAAAATAGATTGGCTGAAAAGATTATCAATTGTCATGACACACTCCAGTAATGTGAGCAGTCCATCTATCATGTGGTGCAAAATACCATTAGATGTATACACTTACTAATTCACATTAAATTGAAGTTACATGAACCACAACCAAAATTTACGTATAATTGCCCATTGCAAACAGTAACCTATACCTGTGCAATGGATGTAAAACATTCAAGCAACGGAAAGATATCTTTGTCTGAATTTGCAAGCTGCTGCCACTTTCCAATCAATGGTGGCATCAGAATTTCAAGATAATTGGGCTGCAAACCACCAAGGCCATAAATTAAGTTAAATATCTAAATATACAAAGTGCTGAGAGAATAAAGAAGAAGGAAAAGAAAGGAAGAGAAGTTGATACGTGGTTCAGTTCTGCTCCAACAGCATCAGCAAGAGTTCCAATAGCATCATATACAATTCTGAGATTCCGCCTCTACAGTAATTAACATAATATGGGTACAAGTAAAAGAAACAACATTTAAGTATACATAGAGAGTTCAGTACATGTAAAAACTAAAAACTTCAACAATGAAATTAGCTAACATAACATCCAATTTTTTAGCCTTGTAAAAAGCTCAGTAGATGTGGAAGGCCAGAAAGGAACCTGATATTTCCCAAAAGCACAAATGAGATGCTGTAGAATAACATCTAGCCGTGGTGCCAATTCTTCAGCAGCCTCCTGCAAACATAATAGAAACCATCAAAGTCTACAAAGTGAAGTGAAACAAGGAAAAGTATAACAATTAAAATTAAATTTCTGGAAATACCTCTTCTAGTGTTGCAAAAGCTGAACAAGCAGCCTCTTGGACCCTCTTGTTGGTATCCAAAATTCTACGTAAAAGGCCCATTAGAACCTTGTCAAATTGTTCATAGCCTTTTTCATCGCCACTTTCCTGATATAGATACAAAAACAGATCAAGTACAAAGCCCAAAACTACAGCATGAAGCAGGAAATTTTAAAAAACGATAAAATAATAATAAATAAAGGAAGATTAGCACAAGAAGCCGCAGACAAAATGTACTTGTCGCAGTGAAGCAGCTAATGTAACAAACATTTTAAACATACCTGAACAATGTATTTGCTGAATCTAGAAAGTGTCCAGCAAGAAATACTTCGTATGAGGGGGAACTTATCATCTAATAAAGGGATAAGGAATTCCACAATCTGCACATAAAACATTGGGCTGCATTTGACTAATTCAATATTCAAAATCAGCAATGAAATAAATTACATAACTATTTCATTCCACACAAGCTTAAAACAAATAATAAATTTGTTTTCCTGAAATGTGTAAGGAATTAACAAGAAAATTTTAAAAGAAAAAAAAGGGTGGAGATAAAAACAATATAAGCATCAATACATCATCCAACAAAAATAATGTCAGGAGCCTTTCCTTATGGATATTGGGTAGAAATTAGAATCAAGATAGAAAGGAAGACATACACAGAATGTACACGAAAATACCACATTTATGCCTTAAAATGAAGCTGACAACTAAATCCAAAAGACAACAGAATAAAACCATCAACAAAAATGGAATTCTTAAAAGTCCAGAATCCAAACCGTGTATCCAATACCAAAAGCTCAATAACTTCAGGGTTCAGACATTTGCATCTCCCCTTATCCATGCTAAATACTTTTTCATTCACTAATGAAAAGGAATAATTTATCCATAAAGGAAAGAAAAGAAAGGTCTTTTCAACTATGGAGACATGGAGCATGCACTTTAAGTACCTCCACAAAAATTTTATCAAAAACAAAACTATTACGGACAAAGAAACTATAACTATAAATGAAGACCATATGACACTTAAAAAATTTTGCAGTTATTGAATGAAAATTTATAATAAAATACATTCACATTTTCCCAACCATCCTCCTAACGTAGATCAACTTCCATTTATTGTAAATGCAAATAATAAATTTAAAAATCAAGAACAACCTACCTGAGGCAGGTGAGGATAAAGACCATTAATGCAACCCTCAGCAACAGCACCTAGAGCCAAGACAGCTGCCTCCCTGTCTTTCCAGGCTTCATCACCAGTAGCAGACAGCTTGCCCTGCAAGTATTTCAGAAAGTGAAAGCCTGGCATTTGACATAAAAGCATACAGCTTGCAGGTAAAAATTTTAACAATCAAGTTCACCATGATCCAACTATCACTAAAATTCTAGCAGTTCCATGAATCCTAGGCAATTCCAATAGCTTTTAGTATGATTGACAGAGCACTGCTTTCTTCTTAGGCTCACTGTTTCTTAGTGGACTATTATTACTCTCAAATATATTCAACCCATCAGTATTAGAACCATGAAGTGATAAAACTCTCAAGTCACTATTGCAAATGGTTATGATACTGATATTCAAAAAAATTTTAGGCAATAATCTTCAACAAAGAAAATAAGATTAAGAAAAAAAAATTTACATCAAAACTCCCATTATATTCAAATTTCTGGTGGCGTGGTTCACAGTGCAACAAAATTCACATTCTCCACTTCTAAATAAACGAAAAGAACTTGCAGCATAGTTCTTGATCTAACTTTCAAAAGAGGTAATATCCTCTTCAACTATCAACATGCATGTTGATTTGTTGCCTTTACACTTTCACAGGACATCCAACTTGCATGAAACTAACAGTGTGATTTTTAGATGAGCCAAAAGGAACAAACGAGCATTACTTCTGAAAAATAATAAGCAAAAGATAGAGAAAAAATGATGTAAAATTGCGTAAAGTTAAAAGGAAATAGGACTCCAAAAGTATCCCTACTAATGCACAAAGAAGATAAAAACAAAAGGCAGTAAAAGAGTTAAAACACCAAATAATGAATTACCTGAACAACAGGCATCAGTGTTGGAAGAATCTCATCTCCAAACACATTTGACAGAATATCGAGAGCAGCTGCACTGCATTTCCTTAAATTCCATATATTAACTATGTCATCATCCTGTCAATTATCCAAAAACAATATTCAGATGAACTTCAATAAAAGTAGATGACCTAATATTTCCACTATAGCACAGCAACACATACCCATATCTGCTGCTGAATCATAAGTTTCATAAATAAATATAGAGAGGTTTGGAAACTTACATCATCATCTACATTATCTGATCCATGAATTCGTGATGAATGGAAGCGAGGTTTCAGATCCTGCAGTCAAAAAAATTTATAACGAAAAGGAAAATAATAAATTCACCACATCAGACAGAAAAATATGACTGAAGAAAGCAAAATACGAATCTCAAGAACCAGCAGCTGAAGAAAACAAATCAAACCTGATCCCGGTCTGGGAGAGACTCATCCTCCTACGGCCATGAATTAATACTTAGAAATTATGACCTACAACAAATGTATATTCAAACATACAAAAACTGAAAAATAGCCAGGAATGTTAACCTCAGCTTCAATAAGTGACTCATCATCGTCAGCATAAGCCATGTTTGACAACAAAGTCTGCAATAGTGGCAACAGATTCATTTAAAAAAATGCACAATTTGAATACATAAATGCATTATAAAAAATCAAGTTCAAAAGTAAAAAATTGGGAACATTACTGGAATCAGGCGGGGTAAGAATTCTCTCAAGTTTTCAGGTGGCAACTGAGCATCACAATACGCAGACCTGCCAATCAATACCAATCTTAAATAAGAAAATTTAGAAAAAAAAAAAATTGAAGAAAACGAAAAAAATTATGACCAAAGGGCATAAATAACTATAATATCACTAAGAAATTCAATTAAATATTCAAAAACCAAAAATAAATGGAAATTTCCTATTTCATTCATGGAAGTAATAACACACAAAATTATGGTGTTCATGATCCCAAAACTGTTAGATGGAAGGAATAACATACTGATAAATATCATATAAAACCAAAAACCTAACTAGACTAATTCTGCTTCCTTGTTCTGTTAAAAACTATAGCAATATGGTGCATTAATTCATATACATTCATTAAAACAGTTTTCCTATCCAACGCTACCTGATGAAAGATAGGCATACGAATAACTCAAACACAAACTATATATTTTAGACAAAAGTAGAACCAAAACACATTGATGTTTAAATTTTCTTGGATTTCCTACTACTTTGGTACAGAATGCTGTCAAAATTAACTTGAACCAGGAAATGATATATATACATATATATTTAGATATGTCCTTAATTTAAGTCCTTCTCCAAGAAAGAATAACCTTTAAAATGTTAAAATGGTAATGCAGCCCAATGTTAAAGCAAAGGATGCAATACCATGCTTTGAGGTCGCAATGAAGCAACTAAAATAATTCTTCCATAGTATTAATAGTCTTGCAAGTTACAAGAGATGTATGTGACTATCCAAGCAACACCATAGGACCAGCAGATCAGAAGGCAAGCCACATATTCAATGAATATAGTTCACAAACTGGAGGATTACCAGAATTCACAGGCTTCAAGAGCTACTTCGTCATCACCATCTTTGTTTACTTGCAAAATATATTCAATTACATCTCTCAAGTGTGGCTGAAATTATTGAAAAATCTCATCAATAAAACTTTAAGGAAAAAAATGGTGACACAATTAACATAGAACACATTCAGCCCCCACAATTGCTTGAGCTGCTTTCAGCTAATGCAACTGCAGGACCAAACAGGATGTAAAACCAGTAGGCCCAAGACATAAAATTTGAACAATAGTATGAGGACCAGTCAAATGAAAACAGCTCAATTTTGATACTAAAAAATGAAAGGTGATTCAGAGTGCAGTCAGAAAGAACATGCATGACCAAAATTTGACAAGATACCTACCTCTAAGAAAGATGGTCGGACTTCAATTAACTGAACAAAAGCTGCACAAACCTGCAAGACAAAAACATTAAACACAGATGAGCAAGCCAAGCTTCTGAAAAAGTGATAGCAGTATTCATCAGAATCCAAAATACTAAAGAGCTCAAGCATCGCCACAAACATAAGAAAAAGGCAAAATGAGTTTTACAGTAATTGGAACAAAAATGGCTAAAACAAAAGAATTTCTTTACAGCAACACCAAGCACAAAAATTTAGAAATCCAACGCATTTCTTTTTTAATGCTCATACCATAAAAGCTATCTACCAATAACCTTGATATCAATATTTAATGCTTAAATTTATCTTTTAATTCAGCAAGATAAAAACAAAACAGAATAAAACCACAGAAACACAAGCTATTCAAAACATAAAACAAGCACAAAATAGAAAAACTGATGAAAGATGGTAGTCTAACGTTTATTTAAGTGCTAGAGAGAGAGGTAGGGAGAGAATGAAAATACAGCCCATCTAAAATAAATAAACAACTGAGAAAGATATCATTAATAGGTCAAGCCTTATGGTCAGGTTACTACCAGTTGATAACCAAAGCAAGTTACTAAACAGCACATATAATGCCCAGAATTGCTGACTAGATCTGTTCATTTGTTCATGGTTCAGTATTCCAGTGTCGTAGTCATGGAAAGAAGTTACATGGAAAAACTGCAATTGAAGTGCCTAGGTCGATCAAAAGTTTAACTCTATCTGAAATAATAAGAAAATGAGAAAGTATTCACCAATTTCCGGACTTCTGCAGTAGGATCATTAGCAAGAACAAACAATCCCTGAAGGTATTGATTCATAGATGCATGTAAAGCCTGCAAAAGATTAACATTGATATCAGAATTACATTGTACGGCAACTGGATAATATATAAAAGAATGGACGGGTATATGGATGGACACTTGCCGCAGGCATTAACATGATGTACTGATTTACTGAACCCAAGGCAAGCTTTCTCAATGAACTATGTGGTGACTGGAAGAACTGTTAATTGCAAAAACAAGTCATTAATAAAATCAGAAAACAAAAAGATATAAAAGTTTTCTTATTGCTAATTCAATAAAAGTGAGCATCCACAAGAGTAGTTTGACAAAAAAGGTATAAAAACAAAATCTCCATCACTATTTCTACTGCAAGATAAATCTAATCTTACATGATAAAATCGAGGAAGAAATATCTTGATAGGGCGATCAGGTAACCCAGGAACGTCAGAATCCAAGACTTGAGGAACATCTTCACAAATCTGCATGAAACAGCATCATCATGATGTTGTCAATATCACAGAAGTAGGCAAAAATATAGATTCTATACTGGTAAGATAATAAATTGTAGAATGTAAAGAATACCTTAGACAAAGCATCCATAGCACCGTCCATGTGATTCGAATCATTACTGTCCAAGCAAGTTACAAGAGCCTGCAACAGCTCAGGCCACCCTGAAATTCCCTCTATTTGAACAACAACACTTACAATTGTCCCAACTGTTGACCTTATATGCCTATCTGCTGCTCCTAAAGAAGGTAACAACTCTGACTTAATATATTGTTGGTGCACAGGAGCCATTGATTGATATACAGTTTTGAGGTTGTTCTTCAGCAGCAGACCAGCAGCTTGTCGAATCTCCACTGATTTACCCTGTTACAAGCACCAACAAAAACAAGGTCTAAGGCATGTCTAATTCAATTTATTTTAAAATCCATGGAATGGCATGATACAGCAAGAACGTGTGTGTCTCCAGATGAAGAGCAAAATAATGTGCAAAACAAGCAGAATTCTTGAAATTGCATCCAATTGATATCTCATAGGAACAATTTTTTTTCCTGGGATGGTATAGTAATATACTTTTGTTTATGGAAGGAAAAGGCAATAATTTTAAACACATGCCTCATAAAAAACCTGAGAAACCAAAATGTCTTAAAATTATTGAACGGGTAGCATAAAATCCAGTCAATGAAGTGGAACATTATCATCAATGAACAATTAACTTATACAATGATTTTTGCATTTTGAACAAAAATAATTCAGATTATCATATGCATATTGAGTTTCTTATAATATGTATCTGTACATAAAGCAGGAAATTATCTTCCTTCTCATTAAAATGCACACGTAACCAATCTATTTTTACAGGTAAGGTATTAAGAATAGAAGGTAAATGCTAAATAACTCCTACCCATCTAAAAGTTAATAAAACCCTCCTCATAAAAAGCTTCAAAACCCAATTTTCCAAAAAAAAAAAAAAAAAAAAAAAAAAAAAAAAACCAACGTTCTCCACTACTAAGCAATCCAATCATACCCAGAAACAAAAATAAATAAATAAACAATCAACAATATCTGGGGAAGCAAAAGAATTAAAAAAAAAGCTGGTACCTCAGCGCGAGTAAGGATAAAAACGAGGTAATTGTTGAAATCGGGGAATTTTGAATAGTGCTGGAGCTGCTGCCAAATCTGAGACTTATCAGCAGTAGAAGAAGGTGAAATCTGGTTTTCAAGCAACCCACAGATCTCCTTGAAACCATCTTCCTGTGGCTGCCACGAGGCAGAAGCAGTCGCCGCCATTGTTTCCTTTTTTTATCAAATTTCTAAGCTTTGGACAAAATAGATGGTGGCCTATAGCAGCAGAGGCAAAGAAGAAGAAGTCTAGTCTTTATTTATTTATTTATTTATTTATTGTGTTTGGGTTCAAATAAAATTTTACAATAAATAAATAAATATATATATAGACTGCTGCTACCAAGTAAGTGCGTGTCTGTGAAAGCTGTAGGTGGTCGTACATGCCTGTGTATATATATGTATATTATTATTAAGTAGTGGAATTTTGTACTAGAGGCAGCAGGCACAGATTTGTATTATTTGAGAGAGAAAAATGGGCGAACATTTTTTGGGTTTGGGTTTTTACTTGTTTCCTTGATTATGCTTTGGTATCCAACATTTGCTGCTTTTTTCAATTGATGAGAATTTAGAATATGTGATATATGGGCTTTAAAGTTATTTATTTTTACCTTTTTTATACCATTGATGTTTACAAGTACTAGTAGAGGAAACACACTCTACATTGAACAAAATTTGTCATTGAAAAAAATGTCTAATGGTCATTTTTTCAATATATATATATATATTCTAAGGTGCAATCAAAAATAACTTAAACTAAATATTATAAAGTTTTATGTGCTATTTTGGTTGAATAATTTAGTTATAAATTATTTGTATTTTTATTTGTCATTTTTGTGTTATCTTTTCTATGAAAGAAAATAACATAAATGCCCTCGGTGTTTCATTCGAGCTTTAGGGCCTGTTTGGCTAGGCTGTAGCTGGTAGCTGATAGCTTATTAATACAAAGTGTTTGGATAATTACTTACAGTTGTTACTGTTTGTATATTTAAATGACCAATATAGACATATAGACATATAGATAAGATATTTAATATTAAAAATAATTTAGTTTAATAGAAAATAAAATTATATATTATTTATACTATTTAAATATTTTTTTCCTCTCATTAAACTAGAAGCTATTTGATCGCGCAATACATCCATTTGAACTGTACTGAATTCTTCATCACTTTTATGCAATAAATCACTATATGATGTTGGAAAAATATCAGACGGCACAAATTCTGAATTTTGATCAAATCGCACAAATGCTGGATCACTTAGTGACTTTCTTCGAATGTAGTTATGTAACGCCATTGTTGCCACCACAATATCTCGTTGTGTGCTGAATGAGTATGAAGGCATGAGTCTCAATATTTTCCATCTAGCTTTCCAAACACCAAATGTTCTTTCAATACAATATCTGAGAGATGAATGCCAATGATTAAAAGTTTCTTTAGGCCCTCTTGGTCGACCACTACGTTGAAATTCAAGTAAATGATATCTAGTTTTTTTGTACGGTCCAAGATATCCCTCTACTTATTGATATCCAGCATCAACCAAGTAATATTTTCCTGCAAATTTTATCAGTACGAAATTAGAATGACACATCATTAAATTTTAAATATTTTCAAAATTTAAACAAAGAATTTTATTAGAAAAATAATAATTGAATAAAAATATTTATACCTGGTGGTGGTTTTGGAAAATTTAATTCCTTTTTATGAATTGCATGCTGAAAAAGTCATCCATCATGAGCAGTTCCTTCCCATCCAGCCATTACAAATATAAATTGCATGTCAAAACTACATGCAACCATTATATTTTGTGTCGGCACTCCTTTTCGCCCAATAAACCGTACTAAATCTTTTTCTGGCACTGTAGCTGCTACATGAGTGCCATCTATAGCTCCAATACAATTCTAATTTAAAAATATAATTAGTTTTATAATAATAACATATAAGAATATTACCTGAAAGTGAGGCATATATCTATTATCTTTCAATATCTCTGAGGGAATGGTACTAAATATTGAGTCTTCAGGTTTTATTAAGTTCATTGAAAATTTTATCATTGCTATCATTACTTCATGAAAATTACGGCTGACTATCTCACCCGAATATTGAAATCGTTCCTGAACTTGTCTATTCGAAGCACCCAAAGCAAGAACATACAAAAACATTCCTACTTTTTCCAAAACTGACATCCGTTTTGAAGCTAAGAGTCCATATTTATTTTCTAAATCTTGACAGAGATTTATTAATATGTTTTTTTTTTTCATTCTAAACATATTAATACATCTCTTCTCATTTCCTCTCATTATTTCTGATAACCACATCATTCCTGTTTGAAACGAATCCATACAAGGTTCTTTGTAAATATATTTAGCATAAAACTGGCACATCGTTTCAACTACAAATATTGTTGATAATAATTTCCATTCTTCATCTTCTTCATTAGCATAAAAAATAACTTTTTGAATGGCATCCATATCTATCAAAGAAATCAAAAAATAAAATTATACTACAATAGTACATTAATTATAAATAGATTTTTAAAAAATAATACGAAAATTCATTCACTAATAAATATAAATCAAACTCCATATTTTTAAAAATATTGTTAATAAACAAAACATGACCACAATAAAAAAACAATGACAAAACAAGTTATATTATTCTAAAATAAATAAATAACGACAAATTAAATTAATAATCTACTGGCCGCCTCCAGGTTTCCATGCACCCTGACTCCATAATGTATGATGGTACTCAAGCCAATTTAGTTTTATCTGTGCATCTCCAAGAGTAACATACATCTCCCGTTTTGATTTTTGATCAAGCAAGAGTGTACTAAAAAAGTGCAATTGACTACCAACTGTCATATTTGGCAGTGAAAGTACATCCTACATCACCTCTCTAATGGAACAACCAGGCTGATCTCCCAAAACAGTGCTCATCATAAAATTTCTCTTGTCAGCATTTTCTTTCATACCATCTTTTAACTCTATGACAGTGTTACAAAATTGAGCTAGACCTGACTGTTGTTTGCTCTTTTTCTTAGTTACATAGTCAGTGGTTCTCTCAACTCTTTTCTGTTTACGTAAATTTTGTTGACTAGCATCACTAAATATAGGTTGGGAAGATGAACCTCCTAACATAGATCCTGAAGACATTATATTGTCTAAGTATTCACAAAAGTCCTCTTCAATATTGTTATTCTCTACTCCTATTGATGTGTTTGCATCTCCTTCT
>CATIWO010120283.1:0-10730 GCA_949673435.1 Macaranga tanarius | reverse complement strand
AGTACCCTACTTAATAATATTATTAAAAATATATCATGTAATGATAAAATAATATGAATATTTAATAGTTAAATTATTTACTAAGTAGTATATCATTCAACAAACTAAAATAAATTTACAAAAAATAAAAATAAGATGTATTTTTTTATTTTATTAGGAATAAAAATAAATAATTTTTAAAATAAATTTATGCTATTTCTAAAAATATCTAAATAGTCATATTGATGGTAAATCACATGTAAAACATTTTTATTAGTAAAAAATAGTATAATATCAATATTTTATTATAAAATAATGACAATATTAGTTGAGAATGTATTAAAGTGTTAGAAAATCAAACGACAGACCTTTAAATGTCACGAAAAAAACCACAGGGTTAGATGTGTAAAAACTTGAAACCACATGGTACAAAAATATATTTTCCCCTAAAATAAAATACTCCCGATAAACTGAAATAATAACATTTCAAATAACAACAAAAATAATATAAAATAAATCAACATAAATACTTAAATAATAACTGTAAACCCAAAAGTCAATAATGAATATTCAATTAAATAAATCAAATCACATTGATTCCTTATAACAGTATATAATTATATTATTGTCAATGTTGTAGGTACTAATCAGCATATTGAAGGTTCGAGTCAGGTATACATACCGTAATCATAAATCATATAAAGTAGCCTAAAAATAACTTGAGTTACTGTGCCCTGAACATAATCTTATATCTCATTTAATCCTGTTGTACCCAGGGCACGGTCTTACTGCAATTCTTTAGTAATCAGATACTCAAAATCATTCAAATAACATAATTACTCAATTCAAACTTGGTCTCAGTCAAATAAAATACTATAAACACATCTCAGTATTCAAATTCAGTTCAGAAATAAGTTTTTTTTTTGTAAATCAGACTGAGATATTATTTAAAATCACTCAGAGGCATCGCCTGTTCAGCTTAGGGGTGTCGCCTTTACCCACAGAGGCACCGCATCTTCTCTACAGAGGCTCACGCCTCTGTGTTAGAGGCGTCATCCTTCTCAAGCAGAGGCACTGCCTCTAGGGCTTGATGGGCTGAGGTGTGCGCCTCCCTATTTCAAACTAACGTATAAATTTTTCAAATTTAACAAATTCGTCTGAAATCAAATTTAATCAAACGTCCCAAAGTTTAATCTAACCAACAAAATATTTGTAGAAAATTATGGAGTTTTAAAGAAGGAAGATCACTTACCTACGTCATTGGCTCCTTCCCCTTACTTCTCGCTTCTACACTGCTAACTGAAGTACAGACGAAACTTCACTTATTTTTCTTCTTTTACTCTGCCTTCTTTTCTTTTGATTTCTATTTTTTGTCTATGGCTTTATAGACCCTTCCTTTCCTATTATTGCATAGAAGTGGTGATTCATCTCATCGCTTCCCGTGCGTCAAACACGTAAAAAAATTTTTATTTTATGGAATTGGGCGTTTGATGCCCAATTCTTTTCTAATCCCTGAACTTAATTATTTTCAATTAAATCCTAAAATTAAACTTATTTTCTATACAATCTAGTCCTAACTAAATATAGTATTATATATTCGGGTACGGATCCGATAATTCTCCCCCACTTAGAAAATTTCATCCTCAAAATTAGAAAATACTATTATCCTCAACTAGTTTGGGATATAAACAGTTGCGAGTATCGATGTCGCATATCTTCCTCACGCTCCCATGTGGCTTCATCATAAAAGTAATTTCCCCACAATACTTTAATTAGTGAAACAACCTTGTTACGCAGTATCTTCTGATCTTTAGTTATGATCAATATTGGTTCTTCCTTGTAGCTCAAATTTTTCTTTAGTTCTATCAGTTGTTCTCGTAGTACATGCGAAGGATCACTTCTATACCTTCTTAGTATTGATATGTGAAAAATGTCATGCATTCCAGATAAATTCAGGGGTAGTGCCAATCGATAAGCTACTAGCCCAACACGTTCGATTACCTCATACGGTCCTATGAATCTTGGGTTTAGCTTACCGTGCTTGCTAAATCTCAGCACTCCTTTCCACGGTGATATTTTCAGAAATACCTTCTCTTCCATATTATATTCAATGTCGACTCGCTTCAAGTTAGCATAACTTCTTTATCTATCATGAGCTATTTTCAAGTTCGCTTGAACTATATGAAGATTTTTTATGGTTATCTATATCAATTTCGGCCCTAACAACTTTCTTTCTCCAACTTCTTCCTAATAAATGGGGGTTCTACACTTCCGTCCATAAAGTGCTTCGAACGGAGCCATATCAATGCTACTCTGGTAGCTGTTGTTATAAGCAAACTCCATAAATGGCACTTGTTTATCCTAATTACCTCTAAATTCTAATGCATTTGCTCTAAACATATCTTCTAAAATTTGGATGGTATGTTCCGATTGACCATCTGTTTGAGGGTGAAAAGGTGTACTAAATTTTAATTTAGTACCCAACGCTTCTTTCAAACTCAGCTAAAAATGTGATGTAAATCTTAGATCTCGATTTGATACGATCGACACTAGAGCTCCATACAATCTCACGATCTCTTTCACATATAATTCTGCTAGCTTGTTTAAATTGTAGTTTATTTTGACTGGTAAGAAATGCACTGACTTTGTTAATCGATCTATGATCACCCAAATAGCATCACGTCCTTGTTGGGTTTTTGGCAAACCAACCATAAAATCCATTATGATATGTTCCCACTTCCATTCAGGAATCGGCAAAGATTGCAATAATCCTGTAGGATATTTGTGTTTAGCCTTCACCTGCTGACACGTCAAACATTTGGAAATAAACTCCGTGACATCACCTTTCATTTCTTTCTACTAATAATTTTCTTTCAGCGTCCTATACATCTTTATACTTCCTGAGTACATAGCATACACCGAATAATGTACCTCTTTCATTATTTCCCGTCTTAACTCTTCTACATTTGATACATATAGTCGGTTTCCAAACTTCAAAACTCCCTTTTCGCTACAACTCAATTCTTTCATCTTTTTATCTTTAGCATCCTTTTTGCTCTCTCATTCACTTGTTGTGCTGTTTTAATTCTTTCTATTAAGATCAGCCTTACCTTCAAAGTAGTTAACACTCTGCTAGAGGAATCTATCTCAACTTCAACATTTAGTTTCCTCAATTCAATCAATAGTGGCAATCTAATTGTGTGGATATGATATAAATTACCGCCTGATTTTTAGCTCAATGCGTCCGTGACCATATTAGTTTTTCCTGGGTGGTATTCAATTGTGCAGTCGTAATCCTTCAATAACTCCACCCAATGCCTTTACCTCAAATTTAACTCTTTCTAAGTGAGAATATACTTCAAGTTATTGTGATCCATGAATATTTGACAGGTAACTCCGTACAGATAATGTCTCTATATCTTTAATGCAAACATCACTACTGCTATTTCTAGGTCATATGTGGGATAGTTCTGCTCATGCTGCCTTAGTTTCCTTGATGCATATGCTACAACTTTTTCGTCTTGCATCAATACACAACCAAGTTCTTGCTTTGAAGTATCGCTATATACCACATAATGACCTCCTTCAATAGGTAACATCAATATCGGTGCCGTAACTAATTTTGTCTTTAAGACTTCAAAACTCCATTGACAATCCGAACTCCACATGAACTTCATATTCTTTCTTAGTAGCTTTTTCAATGGTGATGCGATAATCGAGAAATCTTGTACAAATTATCAATAGTAGCCTGCCAATCTCAGGAAACTTTATATTTCTGTTACATTTCTTGGTGGCTCCCAATTAATAATTACGGCAATTTTACTGGGTTCCACGTACACTCCTTCAGCTAATATCATGTGACCAAGAAATGCAATTTTATCCAACCAAAATTCGCATTTGTTAAACTTTGTATAAAGTTGTTTAACTCTTAAAATTTCCAATATCATCCTCAGGTGTTCTTCATATTATTCTTTTGACTTCGAATACACCAGAATATCGTCAATGAACATGATTATAAACTTTTCCAGGTACAGTTTGAATATGCGATTCATCAGATACATAAATGCAGCTGGTGCATTCGTAAGTCCAAACGGCATAACGAGAAATTTGTTGTGCCCATATCTTATCCTGAACACAGTTTTGGATATATCGGATTCCTTGATCCTCAACTGGTGATAACCAGAGCATAAATCGATCTTTAAAAATACTTTCGCTTTTTACAATTGATCAAATAAATCCTCTATCTTCGGCAAAGGATATTTGTTCCGGATTGTGATCTTATTTAGCTGTCTATAATCTATACACAGTCGAAGAGATCCATCCTTCTTTTTCATGAACAATACGGGTCCTCTCCAAGGTGAAAAGCTTAGTCGGATAAATTCCTTATCCAACAGCTCTTACAATTGCATCTTCATTTCCTTAAATTCTGCTGGACCCATTCTATATGGCGATTGCGATATAGGAGCTATTCCAGGTATGAGTTCAATTTTAAACTCAATCTCTCTTTTTAGTGGCAATCCTGGTAAATCTTTGAGAAATACATCCTCGAACTCGCTCACCACTAGTAGTTCTTTTAATTTCACAACTCATTTCCGATCTTCTATTACTGAGGCTAGATAGGCTTCATATCCCTTCTTATGATATTTTTAACTTTCATCATCGAAATAATCTTGATAAGAATCTTTCTATCTCCTCCAACAAATACTATCTTCCTTTCACCTTCTCCCTCTAATTCTACTTACTTTTTCAAGTAATTTATATTAGCTCAGTAACGGCTCAACCCATCTATTCCGAGTATAGCATCAAATTCATCAAGATGTAAGGGTATGAAATCCTATTTCATTTTACCTCCGTTAATTTTTATTAAAATATTTCTACACACCTTCTTGCATACTACACATGTACCCATAGGTATGCTCACTATCACAGGTTCATTTAAATCATCCATTCTAAGTCTATTATGTATCACAAATGTTAATGATAAGAATAAAAATATAGCACCAGGATCAATAAGTATGCGTGCTAACTTACCATTGATATGTGCCTTGCCTGCTATAAAATGTGAGACTACTCTACCTCCTTTTCTATAATAGTATAAACCCTTGCCTGCTACATACCTCTAATTGCAGTACTTAGCTCTCCTAGTTAGTTTTGATGAGGTTCCTTTCCTTTTGTTCCCTCTCGAGTTATGTTTGCAGGTCTTCCTGCTCTAGTTACTCTCCCACCTCGCTCACTATGAGGAGCATAAAATGCTTATACCGAAGGTTCTCTGACTGGTGCTTTCATACAGTTTCTGGCGTAATGTCCAATCTCATTACACTGAAAACATCTAACTTCCAATTGACCACACCTGTATGATTTTTCCTACACATATTGCACCATGGCAATGCGTCTTTTCCTTACGTGCCAAATCCAGCACTAGTTTATCCCGATAGTCTAGTCGGTTGCCTAACTGACGCCTAACTTTCCTGAGGTTTGTTTCCACCTCCTATCCTCACATTGCTTTTAGAATAAGGAAAGAATCTAGATCATTGATCCTCATTCCTTCTCCATGGCTGCCGCGATGATTCAGGTTGTTGATTTCGTTGGGATCGAGTTGAAGCTTTAAATTCTTTATCTAACTTTTTCTATTCTATTGCCTTCTCGACCCAGCCTCAAAAAGTAGTTCTAGCGTACAAATTCAGCTTCCCTGTCAAGGATATATACAAATCCTCTTTAAACTTCTCACTCTTTTTTTCTTCACTAAGGTAGATATCCTTAGCGTATTTATACAAATCTTTAAACTTATCAATATATTCTCTCACCGTCATCAATCCTTACGTCAAATTGATGAATGTAGCCAACTTCTCTTTTCGATAATTCTCTGTCAGATATTCTTTTCGGAACTCTTCCTGGAAATACCTGCCAATTCAGAGCTTCTCTGTAAAGATTAAGAATTTGAATTATCCAATCATCAACTTTATCGATTATTAGTCCATATATATTGCTCATCTTTTCTTCATTGGTCAACTGCAGAGTCGTAAAAGCTTTCTTCATAGTTTTGATCCATTTGTCAGCCTGTCCTGGATCCAATGTATCGTAAAATTCATACGCTCTACATTTCTTTACATGTTCAATTATGTCTCCAGGCCTCTTATATTTTTCCTATCTCTCTCTACCATTGCCGTGGCCATAGTTCGCGCGAATTCCGCAGCATCCATATACATCATTGGTGGCATTGGGTTAGCTTCGTTTCCACGTACAGGCTGTTATGGTTGTCCATTACGTGCTTGCCTTGGTACATTGAAATTTAGTATCATTGTCTTCGACGTCAAACTACCTTGCTCACTCTTTGTACCACGTGCACATCCATCACTCCTTTCATTGCTAACGGAGGCTTCTGATGGGGATCTATTCCACAGTATATCTCCACTTCTATTTGCACTTTCTACCCTTTCCACCATACCCATCTATATGCCTGGTCACCTCGGCCTCTACCTCGACCTTTCGGTATACCTCTAGGTCTACCTTGAGCACTTAAACCACCTCATCTAGTTCTTGCCATTACTTAACTTCCTACAATTTAAGATTAATTTGTTCAGTACTCTTAAATCATCAATCATTACTTTCATTCATCATATAATTTCATAGCCTAAGCTTCAAAAGTCATTAATAACACCATTTCCATATTTTAGGTTTCAAAATCAATAATATTCTTAACCTTATAATCTAAACTTTCAAAACCTATGCTCTGATACCAAAAATTATAGCACCCTCCCCACTAGTACCTATGTTGGACAGATTTACAACTCAAACTATCCAGCACGGAGTGACAGCATGGATAGGTACCACTTCTAAGAGTTAACCAACAATACTATCCAGATTGACTGGTTTAATAAATAATTTAATAACATTTATAATTCTCAAATCATCTTTCAATCTTAACCACTGAGATAAATTTGCTTATATTGTATCTTCGGTTGTTACTTAATAATAATACTAAAACTTATATATATATATATATATATATATATATATATATATATATATATATATATATATATTCCAAACACCAATCAATATAAAACATAATTGATAATGTAATAATCAAACTCATCGATAGAATACTATAACTAAAAATAATGTACACATATATATACATTATAATATACAAGGTTAGTGATCAGCGGTGAGGGAAAAAACTAGAGAAAAAGGTCTAGTAAAAATATATATAACAACATACATCAAAAGGATCTAAAGCCTTATCAAATTCCTAAAAAAAGGTAGTCTAGCTACCCTAGGATGTGCTACCCACATATTTACCCAAAAATAATAGCAACAAATCCTAACTTTAACCCTTTACCGGTAAAAAGGTACATAACGTCAATAGCATCTGTAACAGTTAAGTCCAAGTCATAGTGACCCGGACTCCAACCTGTGTCTCATAGTCAATGGAAATGACTGTCAGACAACTGTTTGAAAAGTCAATTCTGATCGTACTAGTGCGGTAGTCAGTGGCTATAAGGTCTACGAAAACTCAAAAAGATAGCTCAGCATTGGGATCATGTCTAATATAATACAAGACCATCATCTCTTCTTCATGTACGTTAAGAGACCGGACAACCCACATGATCGCCATTATTACTTTACAGGTATGTACAATAGCTAAGCTGAAAATAAAATAATTTTACAAAAGGGAGTGGTGAGTATTTCAATATGAAACACCCAGTGAATGAATAAAATAAAACACTCTCGATAAACTGAAATAATAATATTTTAAATAACAATGAAAATAATATAAAATCAATCAACATAAACAGTTAAATAATAATTGTAAACCCAAAAGTCAATAACGAATATTCTATCATATAAATCAAATCACATTGATTCCTTATAACAATATATAATCAGATTGCTATCAATGTGGTGGGTATCAATCAACACATTAAAGGTTCAGATCAGGTATGCATACCGTAATCGTAAATCATATAAAGTAGCCTAAAAGGCTTATCTCTGTATCCTAGATACAGAAAATAACATGAGTTGTTGTGCTCCGAACATAGTCTTACATCTCATTGAACCCTGTCGTACCCCGGACACGGCCTTACTGCAATTCTTTAGTAATCAAATACTAAACAATATTCAAATAACATAATTACTCAATTCAAACTTGGTCTCAGTTAAGTAAAATACTATAAACACATCTCAGTATTTAAATTCAGTTAAGAAATAAGTTTTTTTCTTTAAATCAGACTGGGATATTGTTTAAAATCACTCAAAGGCATCGCTTGTTCAGTGTAGGGGTGCCGTCTTTAGCCATAGAGGCGCTGCCCCTTCTCTACAAAAGCTCATGCCTCTATGCCACAGAGGCGTCACCCTCCTTAAGCAGAGCAGCCGCCTTTGAGATATAGAGGCGCCACCTCTAGGGCCTGATGGGCTGAGGCACGCGCCTCCCCATTTCAAACCAATGTATAAATTTTCAAATTTAACAAATTCGTTTGAAATCAAATTTAATCAAACGTCCCAAAGTTTAATCTAACCAACAAAATATTTGTAGAAAATTATGGGGTTTTAAAGAAGGAAGATCACTCACCTACGTCGTTGGCTCCTTCCCCCTACTTCTCGCTTCTACGCTGTTAACTGAAGTACAGACGGAACTTCACTTGTTTTTCTTCTTTTGCTCTGCCTTCTTTTCTTTTGATTTCTGTTTCTTATATGTGGCTTCACAGACCCTTCCTTTCCCATTATTACATAGGAGTGGTGATTCATCTCATCGCTTCACGTGCGTCAAACGCGTAATTTTTTTTTTTTTTGTGGAATTGGTCGGTTGATGCCCAATTCTTTTCTAATCCCCGAACCTTATTGTTTTCAATTAAGTCTTTAAATCAAACTTATTTTCTATACAATCTAGTCCTAACTAAATATAGTATTAAATATTCAAGCACAATCCCGACAATAATAATAGTAATAATAATAATAATAATAATAATAATAATAATAATAATAATAATAATAATATCAAATTGTATATTTAATATTTATATATTATCACGAGTTTAAAAAAATTTCTATTCACATGCGAAATATATGGTTTTTTACTAGTAAAATATTAAATTTACACTTTGATATTATTATTTATATAATGATTCAATATTATAAATTTAATAAAGTTATAATTTATTGAAATTGTAATAAATTTATGGTTAATTAATTTTAATTGCTTACTTATTAAATTTGATTTTAAAAAACTTCTAAAATTATATTATCTAATTTTATTTATATTTTAAAAAAAGGGTTAATCTAATTATAGTAGGAAAAATACTTTTATTTACTATATGTCACCTTGCTAACATTTTTCTTTTTAATATTTTTAACTTTGATAATTTCTTTTCAAAAAAAATTATGTACTATTTTTTAGCTTATAATTTTAATTAGTCAGTAGATAATAAAAAATAATTAAATTAATTTTAAGTGTTTTAATTTTGTCACTATAATTAATTTTTTGATATTTTATACTTTAGTAATTTTTATTTTTAATATTTCTCTCTATCAAAAAATTCTCTATACTATTTTTCAATTTACGACTGTAATTAATTATTTAAATAATAATTATTAAATTAATTAATTAAAATTATTTTTTTATTAAACTTCAATGAAATTTATAAAATTATGTTATATTATTTACTTTATATTTGTTCAAATAAAATTTCATCTAATTATAATAGGGAAATATAGTTTAATTTAAATTAAAAATAAATTAGTTTATATTATATAAATATAAGTTAACCTAATTAAAATAGGATATACAATTTAAAGTAAACTATAATTCTAATTTTAATTAATTTAATTTAATTTCAGTTAATAAATTACTAAATTATCTGCTTTTTATTGGATAAACAGTTGACATAATTAATATAGGAATAACAATCTAAATTAAATTATAATTATATTTTTAATTGATAAATTATTAAATTATTCGACTCTTATACAATAAATAATGAAAACGTTTTAGTAATTTTACGTATTCCTCTTCATACATTTATATATATTATAGATATTTATAATTGAGTCAAGGTAAAATGTATCATAAATCTATTTTAAGTGGTGTTTTGAGTACCGTCTTATCATAAATCTACTTTTAGTCCCTTGTAAAGATGCACAAGTTCAATAATTTGAAGTGCAAATCTTATCATATCAAAACAAAGACAAAAAGGCCACACTTAGCTATATATGTATTGACCAATTCACTAGAAACTGGAAATGAGAAAATGCATTTTAACTCAGGAGGAGAACAACCAGGGCAAAGGCAAAGGTAGGGGCTGTCTCTCTCTCACATTGGTCCTAAATACATTATACAAATGACACATGAGCTTTTAAAAGGTTGGTTAAGGGTGGACTCAAAGATGACTGGTAGCCCTCAATTTGAGTTTTGACAGGGCATTCTTGGTGGGTTAGGGTAGGGCTCTAGGGCTTGGCCCTTTTTGTTGCTTGAGTTACATACATATATTTATGTGGTAGTGAACTAATGACTGTTGGGCTTTGTATTCATGAGCAAACATATCAAATCTCACCACTATAGTGGATATTTAAAGAGTAGGGCCATTAAAGGCAGAAAAAAAGAAGTAGGGGACCAAAAATTTTATTTATTTTTTTCTCTTACTTGTGGGCATTGCTACTTTTTTCTTTAAAAGTGCACCTCACAAAATGGTGTTGGTCTTAATCAATAGAGTTGGAAAGACAAAGTGGCTCCTGTTAGGGGCATTATGGACGTA